>JBBPBR010001224.1:583-189965 GCA_037974775.1 Cicer pinnatifidum | reverse complement strand
ATTAGGTCATTTTCGTCCTCCCTAGGCTTATTCTTTCCCAATTAGGGTTTTTAACCAATCTTGTGCATCCAATAAGTTGAGTTGTGTCATTCGATTAACATTTAGGTCATTTTCGTCCTCCCTAGGCTTATTCTTGTCCAATTAGGGTTTTTAACCAATCTTGTGCATCCAATAAGTTCATTTGTGTCATTGGATTAACATTTAGGTCATTTTCGTCCTCCCTAGGCATATTCTTGTCCAATTAGAGTTTTAGACCAATCTTGTGCATCCAATAGGTGTGTTTGTGTCATTGGATGATCAATTAGGTTATTTTCGTCCTCCCTAGGCTTATTCTTGTCCAATTAGGGTTTTTAACTAATCTTGTGCATCCAATAAGTTCATTTGTGTCTTTGGATGATCTATTAGGTCATTTTCGTCCTCCCTAGGCATATTCTTATCCAATTAGGGTTTTTAACCAATCTTGTGCATCCAATAGGTGTTTTTGTGTCATTGGATGATCAATTAGGTTATTTTCGTCCTCCCAAGGCTTATTCTTGTCCAATTAGGGTTTTTAACTAATCTTGTGCATCCAATAAGTTCATTTGTGTCATTGGATGATCAATTAGGTCATTTTCGTCCTCCCTAGGCTTATTCTTGTCTAATTAGGGTTTTTAACCAATCTTATGCATCCGATAAGTTTGTTTGTGTCATTGAATTAATATTTAGGTCATTTTCGTCCTCCCTAGGCATATTCTTGTCCAATTAGGGTTTTTAACCAATCTTGTGCATCCAATAGGTGTGTTTGTGTCATTGGATGATCAATTAGGTCATTTTCGTCCTCCCTAGGCATATTCTTGTCCAATTAGGGTTTTTAACCAATCTTGTGCATCCTATTGGCGTGTTTGCGTCATTGGATGATCAATTAGGTCATTTTCGTCCTCCTTAGCCATATTATTGTCCAATTAGGGTTTTTAACCAATCTTGTGCATCCAATAGGTGTGTTTGTGTCATTGGATGATCAATTAGGTCATTTTCGTCCTCCCTAGGCATATTCTTGTCCAATTAGGGTTTTTAACGAATCTTGTGCATCCAATTGGTGTGTTTGTGTCATTGGATGATCAATTAGGTCATTTTTGTCCTCCCTAGGCTTATTCTTGTCCAATTACGATTTTTAACCAATCTTGTGCATCCAATAAGTTGAGTTGTGTCATTGGATTAACATTTAGGTCATTTTCGTCCTCCCTAGGCGTATTCTTGTCCAATTAGGGTTTTTAACCAATTTTGTGCATCCAATATGTGTGTTTGTGTCATTGGATGATCAATTAGGTCATTTTCGTCCTCCCTAGGCATATTCTTGTCAAATTAGGGTTTTTAACCAATCTTGTGCATCCAATAAGTTGAGTTGTGTCATTGGATTAACATTTAGGTCATTTTCGTCCTCCCTAGGCATATTCTTGTCCAATTAGGGTTTTTAACCAATCCTGTGCATCCAATAGGTGTGTTTGTGTCATTGGATGATCAATTAGGTCATTTTCGTCCTCCCTAGGCATATTCTTCCCCAATTAGGGTTTTTAACGAATCTTGTGCATCCAATTGGTGTGTTTTGTCATTGGATGATCAATTAGGTCATTTTCGTCCTCCCTAGGCTTATTCTTGTCCAATTAGGGTTTTTAACCAATCTTGTGTATCCAATAGGTGTGTTTGTGTCATTGGATGATCAATTAGGTTATTTTCGTCCTCCCTAGGCTTATTCTTGTCCAATTAGGGTTTTTAACCAATCTTGTGCATCCAATAAGTTGAGTTGTGTCATTGGATTAACATTTAGGTCATTTTCGTCCTCCCTAGGCTTATTCTTGTCCAATTAGGGTTTTTAACCAATCTTGTGCATCCGATAAGTTTGTTTGTGTCGTTGAATTAATATTTAGGTCATTTTCGTCCTCCCTAGGCATATTCTTGTCCAATTAGGGTTTTTAACCAATCTTGTGCATCCAATAGGTGTGTTTTTGTCATTGGATGATTAATTAGGTCATTTATGTCCTCCTATGGTTGTTCTTGTCCAATTAGGGTTTTTAACCAATCTTGTGCATCCAATAACTTTGTTTGTGTCATTGAATTAATATTTAGGTCATTTTCGTCCTCCCTTGGCATATTCTTGTCCAATTAGGGTTTTTAACCAATCTTGTGCATCCAATAGGTGTGTTTGTGTCATTGGATGATCAATTAGGTCATTTTCGTCCTCCCTAGGCTTATTCTTTTCCAATTAGGGTTTTTAACCAATCTTGTGCATCCAATAAGTTGAGTTGTGTCATTGGATTAACATTTTTGTCATTTTCGTTCTCCCTAAGCTTATTCTTGTCCAATTAGTGTTTTTAACCAATCTTGTGCATCCAATAAGTTCATTTGTGTTATTGGATTAACATTTAGGTCATATTCGTCCTCCCTAGGCATATTCTTGTCCAATTAGGGTTTTTATCCAATCTTGTGCATCCAATAGGTGTGTTTGTGTCATTGGATGATCAATTAGGTCATTTTCGTCCTCCCTAGGCATTTTCTTGTCCAGTTAGGGTTTTTAACCAATCTTGTGCATCCAATAGGTGTGTTTGTGTCATTGGATGATCAATTAGGTCATTTTCGTCCTCCCTAGGCTTATTCTTGTCCAATTAGGGTTTTTAACCAATCTTGTGCATCCAATAGGTGTGTTTGTGTCATTGGATGATCAATTAGGTCATTTTCATCCACCCTAGTCATGTTCTTGTCCAACTAGGGTTTTTAACCAATTTTGTGTATCCAATAGGTGTGTTTGTGTCATTGGATGATCAATTAGGTCATTTTCGTCCTCCCTACGCTTATTCTTGTCCAATTAGGGTTTTTAACCAATCTTGTGCATCCAATAACTTCATTAGTATCATTGGATGATCAATTAGGTCATTTTCGTCCTCCCTAGGCATGTTCTTGTCCAACTAGGGTTTTTAACCAATCTTGTGCATCCAATAGGTGTGTTTGTGTCATTGGATGATCAATTAGGTCATTTTCGTCCTCCCTAGGCTTATTCTTGTCCAATTAGGGTTTTTATCCAATCTTGTGCATCCAATATCTTTGTTTGTGTCATTGAATTAATATTTAGGTCATTTTCGTCCTCCCTAGGCATATTCTTGTCCAATTAGGGTTTTTAACCAATCTTGTGCATCCAATAGGTGTGTTTGTGTCATTGGATGATCAATTAGGTCATTTTCGTCCTCCCTAGGCTTATTCTTGTCCAATTAGGGTTTTTAACCAATCTTGTGCATCCAATAGGTGTGTTTGTGTCATTGGATGATCAATTAGGTCATTTTCGTCCTCCCTAGGCATATTCTTGTCCAATTAGGGTTTTTAACGAATCTTGTGCATCCAATAGGTGTGTTTTGTCATTGGATGATCAATTAGGTCATTTTCGTCCTCCCTAGGCATATTCTTGTCCAATTAGGGTTTTTAACGAATCTTGTGCATCCAATAGGTGTGTTTGTGTCATTGGATGATCAATTAATTCATTTTCGTCCTCCCTAGGCTTATTCTTGTCCAATTAGGGTTTTTAACCAATCTTGTGCATCCAATAAGTTGAGTTGTGTCATTGGATTAACATTTAGGTCATTTTCGTCCTCCCTAGGCTTATTCTTGTCCAATTATGGTTTTTAACCAATCTTGTGCATCCAATAGGTGTGCTTGTGTCATTGGATGATCAATTAGGTCATTTTCGTCCTCCCTAGGCTTATTGTTGTCCAATTAGGGTTTTCAACCAATCTTGTGCATCCAATAACTTTGTTTGTGTCATTGAATTAATATTTAGGTCATTTTCGTCCTCCCTAGGCATATTCTTGTCCAATTAGGGTTTTTAACCAATCTTGTGCATCCAATAGGTGTGTTTGTGTCATTGGATGATCAATTAGGTCATTTTCGTCCTCCCTAGGCTTATTCTTGTCCAATTAGGGTTTTTAACCAATCTTGTGCATCCAATAGGTGTGTTTGTGTCATTGGATGATCAATTAGGTCATTTTCGTCCTTCCTAGGCTTATTCTTGTCCCATTAGGGTTTTTAACCAATCTTGTGCATCCAATAAGTTCATTTGTGTCATTGGATTAACATTTAGGTCATTTTCGTCCTCCCTAGGCATATTCTTGTCCAACTAGGGTTTTTAACCAATCTTGTGCATCCAATAGGTGTGTTTGTGTCATTGGATGATCAATTAGGTCATTTTCGTCCTCCCTAGGCTTATTCTTGTCCAATTAGGGTTTTTAACCAATCTTGTGCATCCAATAGGTGTGTTTGTGTCATTGGATGATCAATTAGGTCATTTTCGTCCCACGTAGGCTTATTCTTGTCCAATTAGGGTTTTTAACCAATCTTGTGCATCCAATAGGTGTGTTTGTGTCATTGGATGATCAATTAGGTCATTTTCGTCCTCCCTAGACTTATTCTTGTCCAATTAGGGTTTTTAACAAATCTTGTGCATCCAATAAGTTCATTTGTGTCATTGGATGATCAATTAGGTCATTTTCGTCCTCCCTAGGTATATTTTTGTACAACTAGGGTTTTTAACCAATCTTGTGCATCCAATAAGTTCATTTGTGTCATTGGATGATCAATTAGGTCATTTTCGTCCTCCCTAGGCATATTTTTGTCCAACTAGGGTTTTTAACGAATCATGTGCATCCAATAGGTGTGTTTGTGTCATTGGATGATCAATTAGGTCATTTTCGTCCTCCCTAGGCTTATTCTTGTCCAATTAGGGTTTTTAACCAATCTTGTGCATCCAATAGGTGTGTTTGTGTCATTGGATGATCAATTAGGTCATTTTTGTCCTCCCTAGGCTTATTCTTGTCCAATTAGGGTTTTTAACAAATCTTGTGCATCCAATAAGTTCATTTGTGTCATTGGATGATCAATTAGGTCATTTTCGTCCTCCCTAGGCATATTTTTGTACAACTAGGGTTTTTAACCAATCTTGTGCATCCAATAAGTTCATTTGTGTCATTGGATGATCAATTAGGTCATTTTCGTCCTCCCTAGGCATATTCTTGTCCAACTAGGGTTTTTAACCAATCTTGTGCATCCAATAGGTGTGTTTGTGTCTATGGATGATCAATTAGGTCATTTTCGTCCTCCCTAGGCTTATTCTTGTCCAATTAGGGTTTTTAACCAATCTTGTGCATCCAATAAGTTGAGTTGTGTCATTGGATTAACATTTAGGTCATTTTCGTCCTCCCTAGGCTTATTCTTGTCCAATTAGGGTTTTTAACCAATCTTGTGCATCCAATAAGTTGAGTTGTGTCATTGAATTAACATTTAGGTCATTTTCGTCCTCCCTAGGCTTATTCTTGTCCAATTAGGTTTTTTAACCAATCTTGTGCATCCAATAGGTGTGTTTGTGTCATTGGATGATCAATTAGGTCATTTTCGTCCTCCCTAGGCTTATTCTTGTCCAATTAGGGTTTTTAACCAATCTTGTGCATCCAATAGGTGTGTTTGTGTCATTGGATGATCAATTAGGTCATTTTCGTCCTCCCTAGGCTTATTCTTGCCCAATTAGGGTTTTTAACCAATCTTTTGCATCCAATAAGTTGAGTTGTGTCATTGGATTAACATTTAGGTCATTTTCGTCCTCCCTAGGCTTATTTTGTCCAATTAGGGTTTTTAACCAATCTTGTGCATCCAATAAGTTCATTTGTGTCATTGGATTAACATTTAGGTCATTTTCGTCCTCCCTAGGCATATTCTTGTCCAATTAGAGTTTTAGACCAATCTTGTGCATCCAATAGGTGTGTTTGTGTCATGGGATGATCAATTAGGTTATTTTCGTCCTCCCTAGGCTTATTCTTGTCCAATTAGGGTTTTTAACTAATCTTGTGCATCCAATAAGTTCATTTGTGTCATTGGATGATCAATTAGGTCATTTTCATCCTCCATAGGCTTATTCTTGTCCAATTAGGGTTTTTAACCAATCTTGTGCATCCAATAGGTGTGTTTGGGTCATTGGATGATCAATTAGGTCATTTTCGTCCTCCCTAGGCTTATTCTTTCCCAATTAGGGTTTTTAACCAATCTTGTGCATCCAATAAGTTGAGTTGTGTCATTGGATTAACATTTAGGTCATTTTCGTCCTCCCTAGGCTTATTCTTGTCCAATTAGGGTTTTTAACCAATCTTGTGCATCCAATAAGTTCATTTGTGTCATTGGATTAACATTTAGGTCATTTTCGTCCTCCCTAGGCATATTCTTGTCCAATTAGAGTTTTAGACCAATCTTGTGCATCCAATAGGTGTGTTTGTGTCATTGGATGATCAATTAGGTTATTTTCGTCCTCCCTAGGCTTATTCTTGTCCAATTAGGGTTTTTAACTAATCTTGTGCATCCAATAAGTTCATTTGTGTCATTGGATGATCAATTAGGTCATTTTCGTCCTCCCTGGGCATATTCTTGTCCAATTAGGGTTTTTAACCAATCTTGTGCATCCAATTGGTGTGTTTGTGTCATTGGATGACCAATTAGGTCCTTATCGTCCTCCCTAGGCATATTCTTGTCCAATTAGGGTTTTTAACCAATCTTGTGCATCCATTAGGTGTGTTTGTGGCAATGGATGATCAATTGGGTCATTTTCATCCTCCCTAGGCTTGTTCTTGTCCAATTAGGGCTTTTAACCAATCTTGTGCATCAAATAGGTGTGTTTGGGTCATTGGATGATCAATTAGGTCATTTTCGTCCTCCCTAGGCTTATTCTTTCCCCATTAGGGTTTTTAACCAATCTTGTGCATCCAATAAGTTGAGTTGTGTCATTGGATTAACATTTAGGTCATTTTCTTCCTCCCTAGGCTTATTCTTGTCCAATTAGGGTTTTTAACCAATCTTGTGCATCCAATAAGTTCATTTGTGTCATTGGATTAACATTTAGGTCATTTTCGTCCTCCCTAGGCATATTCTTGTCCAATTAGAGTTTTAGACCAATCTTGTGCATCCAATAGGTGTGTTTGTGTCATTGGATGATCAATTAGGTCATTTTCGTCATCTCTAGGCTTATTCTTGTCCAATTAGGGTTTTTAACCAATCTTGTGCATCCAATAGGTGTGTTTGTGTCATTGGATGATCGATTAGGTCATCTTCGTCCTCCCTAGGCTTATTCTTGCCCAATTAGGGTTTTTAACCAATCTTGTGTATCCAATAAGTTGAGTTGTGTCATTGGATTAACATTTAGGTCATTTTTGTCCTCCATAGGCTTATTCTTGTCCAATTAGGGTTTTTAACCAATCTTGTGCATCCAATAAGTTCATTTGTGTCATTGGATTAACATTTAGGTCATTTTCGTCCTCCCTAGGCATATTCTTGTCCAATTAGAGTTTTAGACCAATCTTGTGCATCCAATAGGTGTGTTTGTGTCATTGGATGATCAATTAGGTTATTTTCGTCCTCCCTAGGCTTATTCTTGTCCAATTAGGGTTTTTAACTAATCTTGTGCATCCAGTAAATTCATTTGTGTCATTGGATGATCAATTAGGTCATTTTCATCCTCTCTAGGCATATTCTTGTCCAATTAGGGTTTTTAACCAATCTTGTGCATCCAATAGGTGTGTTTGTGTCATTGGATGATCAATTAGGTCATTTTCGTCCTCCCTAGGCTTATTCTTGTCCAATTAGGGTTTTTAACCAATCTTGTGCATCCAATAGGTGTGTTTGTGTCATTGGATGATCAATTAGGTCATTTTCGTCCTCCTAGGCTTATTCTTGTCCAATTAAGGTTTTTAACCAATCTTGTGCGTCCGATAAGTTTGTTTGTGTCATTGAATTAATATTTAGGTCATTTTCGTCCTCCCTAGGCATATTCTTGTCCAATTAGGGTTTTTAACCAATCTTGTGCATCCAATAGGTGTGTTTGTGTCATTGGATGATCAATTAGGTCGTTTTCGTCCTCCCTAGGCTTATTCTTGTCCCATTAGGGTTTTTAACCAATCTTGTTCATCCAATAACTTTGTTTGTGTCATTGAATTAATATTTAGGTCATTTTCGTCCTCCCTAGGCATATTCTTGTCCAATTAGGGTTTTTAACCAATCTTGTGCATCCAATAGGTGTGTTTGTGTCATTGGATGATCAATTAGGTCATTTTCGTCCTCCCTAGGCTTATTCTTGTCCAATTAGGGTTTTTAACTAATCTTGTGGATCCGATAAGTTTGTTTGTGTCATTGAATTAATATTTAGGTCATTTTCGTCCTCCCTTGGCATATTCTTGTCGAATTAGGGTTTTTAACCAATCTTGTGCATCCAATAGGTGTGTTTGTGTCATTGGATGATCAATTAGGTCATTTTCGTCCTCCCTAGGCTTATTCTTGTCCAATTAGGGTTTTTAACCAATCTTGTGCATCCAATAGGTGTGTTTGTGTCATTGGATGATCAATTTAGGTCATTTTAGTTCTCCCTAGGCAAATTCTTGTCCAATTAGGGTTTTTAACCATTCTTGTGCATCCAATAGGTGTGTTTGTGTCATTGGATGATCAATTAGGTCATTTTCGTCCTCCCTAGGCTTATTCTTGTCCAATTAGGGTTTTTAACCAATCTTGTGCATCCAATAGGTGTGTTTGTGTCATTGGATGATCAATTAGGTCATTTTCGTCCTCCCTAGGCTTATTCTTGTCCAATTAGGGTTTTTAACCAATCTTGTGCATCCAATAGGTGTGTTTGTGTCATTGGATGATCAATTAGGTCATTTTTCGTCCTCCCTAAGCTTATTCTTGTCCAATTAGGGTTTTTAACCAATCTTATGCATCCAATAGGTGTGTTTGTGTCATTGGATGATCAATTAGGTCATTTTCGTCCTCCCTAGGCTTATTCTTGTCCAATTAGGGTTTTTAACCAATCTTGTGCATCCAATAGGTGTGTTTGTGTCATTGGATGATCAATTAGGTCATTTTCGTCCTCCCTAGGCTTATTCTTGTCCAATTAGGGTTTTTAACCAATCTTGTGCATCCAATAGGTGTGTTTGTGTCATTGGATGATCAATTAGCTCATTTTCGTCCTCCCTAGGCTTATTCTTGTCCAATTAGGGTTTTTAACCAATCTTGAGCATCCAATAGGTGTGTTTGTGTCATTGGATGATCAGTTAGGTCATTTTCGACCTCCCTAGGCTTATTCTTGTCCAATTAGGGTTTTTAACTAATCTTGTGCATCCAATAAGTTCATTTGTGTCATTGGATGATCAATTAGGTTATTTTCGTCCTCCCTAGGCTTATTTTTGTCCAATTAGGGTTTTTAACCAATCTTGTGCATCCAATAGGTGTGTTTGTGTCATTGGATGATCAATTAGGTCATTTTCGTCCTCCCTAGGCTTATTCTTGTCCAATTAGGATTTTTAACCAATCTTGTGCATCCAATAGGTGTGTTTGTGTCATTGGATGATCAATTAGGTCATTTTCGTCCTCCCTAGGTATATTCTTGTCGAATTAGGGTTTTTAACCAATCTTGTGCATCCAATAGGTGTGTTTGTGTCATTGGATGATCAATTAGGTCATTTTCGTCCTCCCTAGGCTTATTCTTGTCCAATTAGGGTTTTTAACCAATCTTGTGCATCCAATAGGTGTGTTTGTGTCATTGGATGATCAATTAGGTCATTTTCGTCCTCCCTAGGTATATTCTTGTCCAATTAGGGTTTTTAACCAATCTTGTGCATCCAATTGGTGTGTTTGTGTCATTGGATGATCAATTAGGTCATTTTCGTCCTCCCTAGGCTTATTCTTGTCCAATTAGGGTTTTTAACCAATCTTGTGCATCTGATAAGTTTGTTTGTGTCATTGAATTAATATTTAGGTCATTTTCGTCATCCCTAGGCATATTCTTGTCCAATTAGGGTTTTTAACCAATCTTGTGCATCCAATAGGTGTGTTTGTGTCATTGGATGATCAATTAGGTCATTTTCGTCCTCCCTATGCATATTCTTATCCAATTAGGATTTTTAACCAATCTTGTGCATCCAATTGGTGTGTTTGTGTCATTGGATGATCAATTAGGTCATTTTCGTCCTCTTTAGCCATATTCTTGTCCAATTAGGGTTTTTAACCAATCTTGTGCATCCAATAGGTGTGTTTGTGTCATTGGATGATCAATTAGGTCATTTTCGTCCTCCCTAGGCATATTCTTGTCCAATTAGGGTTTTTAACGAATCTTGTGCATCCAATTGGTGTGTTTGTGTCATTGGATGATCAATTAGGTCATTTTCGTCCTCCCTAGGCTTATTCTTGTCCAATTAGGATTTTTAACCAATCTTGTGCATCCAATAAGTTCAGTTGTGTCATTGGATTAACATTTAGGTCATTTTCGTCCTCCCTAGGCGTATTCTTGTCCAATTAGGGTTTTTAACCAATCTTGTGCATCCAATAGGTGTGTTTGTGTCATTGGATGATCAATTAGGTCATTATCGTCCTCCCTAGGCATATTCTTGTCAAATTAGGGTTTTTAACCAATCTTGTGCATCCAATAAGTTGAGTTGTGTCATTGGATTAACATTTAGGTCATTTTCGTCCTCCCTAGGCATATTCTTGTCCAATTAGGGTTTTAACCAATCCTGTGCATCCAATAGGTGTGTTTGTGTCATTGGAATATCAATTAAGTCATTTTCGTCCTCCCTAGGCATATTCTTCTCCAATTAGGGTTTTTAACGAATCTTGTGCATCCAATTGGTGTGTTTTGTCATTGGATGATCAATTAGGTCATTTTCGTCCTCCCTAGGCTTATTCTTTTCCAATTAGGGTTTTTAAGCAATCTTGTGTATCCAATAGGTGTGTTTGTGTCATTGGATGATCAATTAGGTTATTTTCGTCCTCCCTAGGCTTATTCTTGTCCAATTAGGGTTTTTAACCAATCTTGTGCATCCAATAAGTTGAGTTGTGTCATTGGATTAACATTTAGGTCATTTTCTTCCTCCCTAGGCTTATTCTTGTCCAATTAGGGTTTTTAACCAATCTTGTGCATCCGATAAGTTTGTTTGTGTCATTGGATTAATATTTAGGTCATTTTCGTCCTCCCTAGGCATATTCTTGTCCAATTAGGGTTTTTAACCAATCTTGTGCATCCAATAGGTGTGTTTGTGTCATTGGATGATCAATTAGGTCATTTATGTTCTCCCTAGGCTTATTCTTGTCCAATTAGGGTTTTTAACCAATCTTGTGCATCCAATAACTTTGTTTGTGTCATTGAATTAATATTTAGGTCATTTTCGTCCTCCCTAGGCATACTCTTGTCCAATTAGGGTTTTTAACCAATCTTGTGCATCCAATAGGTGTGTGTGTGTCATTGGATGATCAATTAGGTCATTTTCGTCCTCCCTAGGCACATTCTTGTCCAATTAGGGTTTTTAACCAATCTTTTGCATCCAATTGGTGTGTTTGTGTCATTGGATGATCAATTAGGTCATTTTCGTCCTCCTTAGCCATATTATTGTCCAATTAGGGTTTTTAACCAATCTTGTGCATCCAATAGGTGTGTTTGTGTCATTGGATGATCAATTAGGTCATTTTCGTCCTCCCTAGGCTTATTCTTGTCCAATTAGGGTTTTTAACAAATCTTGTGCATCCAATAAGTTCATTTGTGTAATTGGATGATCAATTAGGTCATTTTCGTCCTCCCTAGGCATATTCTTGTCAAATTAGGGTTTTTAACCAATCTTGTGCATCCAATAAGTTGAGTTGTGTCATTGGATTAACATTTAGGTCATTTTCGTCCTCCCTAGGCATATTCTTGTCCAATTAGGGTTTTAACCAATCCTGTGCATCCAATAGGTGTGTTTGTGTCATTGGAATATCAATTAAGTCATTTTCGTCCTCCCTAGGCATATTCTTCTCCAATTAGGGTTTTTAACGAATCTTGTGCATCCAATTGGTGTGTTTTGTCATTGGATGATCAATTAGGTCATTTTCGTCCTCCCTAGTCTTATTCTTGTCCAATTAGGGTTTTTAAGCAATCTTGTGTATCCAATAGGTGTGTTTGTGTCATTGGATGATCAATTAGGTTATTTTCGTCCTCCCTAGGCTTATTCTTGTCCAATTAGGGTTTTTAACCAATCTTGTGCATCCAATAAGTTGAGTTGTGTCATTGGATTAACATTTAGGTCATTTTCTTCCTCCCTAGGCTTATTCTTGTCCAATTAGGGTTTTTAACCAATCTTGTGCATCCGATAAGTTTGTTTGTGTCATTGGATTAATATTTAGGTCATTTTCGTCCTCCCTAGGCATATTCTTGTCCAATTAGGGTTTTTAACCAATCTTGTGCATCCAATAGGTGTGTTTGTGTCATTGGATGATCAATTAGGTCATTTATGTTCTCCCTAGGCTTATTCTTGTCCAATTAGGGTTTTTAACCAATCTTGTGCATCCAATAACTTTGTTTGTGTCATTGAATTAATATTTAGGTCATTTTCGTCCTCCCTAGGCATACTCTTGTCCAATTAGGGTTTTTAACCAATCTTGTGCATCCAATAGGTGTGTGTGTGTCATTGGATGATCAATTAGGTCATTTTCGTCCTCCCTAGGCACATTCTTGTCCAATTAGGGTTTTTAACCAATCTTTTGCATCCAATTGGTGTGTTTGTGTCATTGGATGATCAATTAGGTCATTTTCGTCCTCCTTAGCCATATTATTGTCCAATTAGGGTTTTTAACCAATCTTGTGCATCCAATAAGTTCATTTGTGTCATTGGATTAACATTTAGGTCATTTTCGTCCTCCCTAGGCATATTCTTGTCCAATTAGAGTTTTAGACCAATCTTGTGCATCCAATAGGTGTGTTTGTGTCATTGGATGATCAATTAGGTTATTTTCGTCCTCCCTAGGCTTATTCTTGTCCAATTAGGGTTTTTAACTAATCTTGTGCATCCAATAAGTTCATTTGTGTCTTTGGATGATCAATTAGGTCATTTTCGTCCTCCCTAGGCATATTCTTATCCAATTAGGGTTTTTAACCAATCTTGTGCATCCAATAGGTGTTTTTGTGTCATTGGATGATCAATTAGGTTATTTTCGTCCTCCCAAGGCTTATTCTTGTCCAATTAGGGTTTTTAACTAATCTTGTGCATCCAATAAGTTCATTTGTGTCATTGGATGATCAATTAGGTCATTTTCGTCCTCCCTAGGCTTATTCTTGTCTAATTAGGGTTTTTAACCAATCTTATGCATCCGATAAGTTTGTTTGTGTCATTGAATTAATATTTAGGTCATTTTCGTCCTCCCTAGGCATATTCTTGTCCAGTTAGGGTTTTTAACCAATCTTGTGCATCCAATAGGTGTGTTTGTGTCATTGGATGATCAATTAGGTCATTTTCGTCCTCCCTAGGCATATTCTTGTCCAATTAGAGTTTTTAACCAATCTTGTGCATCCAATTGGCGTGTTTGCGTCATTGGATGATCAATTAGGTCATTTTCGTCCTCCTTAGCCATATTATTGTCCAATTAGGGTTTTTAACCAATCTTGTGCATCCAATAGGTGTGTTTGTGTCATTGGATGATCAATTAGGTCATTTTCGTCCTCCCTAGGCATATTCTTGTCCAATTAGGGTTTTTAACGAATCTTGTGCATCCAATTGGTGTGTTTGTGTCATTGGATGATCAATTAGGTCATTTTCGTCCTCCCTAGGCTTATTCTTGTCCAATTAGGATTTTTAACCAATCTTGTGCATCCAATAAGTTGAGTTGTGTCATTGGATTAACATTTAGGTCATTTTCGTCCTCCCTAGGCGTATTCTTGTCCAATTAGGGTTTTTAACCAATCTTGTGCATCCAATAGGTGTGTTTGTGTCATTGGATGATCAATTAGGTCATTTTCGTCTTCCCTAGGCTTATTCTTGTCTAATTAGGGTTTTTTACCAATCTTATGCATCCGATAAGTTTGTTTGTGTCATTGAATTAATATTTAGGTCATTTTCGTCCTCCCTAGGCATATTCTTGACCAATTAGGGTTTTTAACCAATCTTGTGCATCCAATAGGTGTGTTTGTGTCATTGGATGATCAATTAGGTCATTTTCGTCCTCCCTAGGCATATTCTTGTCCAATTAGGGTTTTTAACGAATCTTGTGCATCCAATTGGTGTGTTTGTGTCATTGGATGATCAATTAGGTCATTTTCGTCCTCCCTAGGCATATTTTCGTCCAATTAGGGTTTTTAACCAATCTTGTGCATCCAATAAGTGTGTTTGTGTCATTGGATGATCAATTAGTTCATTTTCGTCCTCCCTAGGCATATTCTTGTCCAATTAGGGTTTTTAACGAATCTTGTGCATCCAATTGGTGTGTTTGTGTCATTGGATGATCAATTAGGTCATTTTCGTCCTCCCTAGGCTTATTCTTGTCCAATTAGGGTTTTTAACCAATCTTGTGCATCCAATAAGTTGAGTTGTGTCATTGGATTAACATTTAGGTCATTTTCGTCCTCCCTAGGCTTATTCTTGTCCAATTAGGATTTTTAACCAATCTTGTGCATCCTATAGGTGTGTTTGTGTGATTGGATGATCAATTAGGTAACTTTCGTCCTCCCTATGCTTATTCTTGCCCAATTAGGGTTTTTAACCAATCTTGTGCATCCAATAAGTTGAGTTGTGTCATTGGATTAACATTTAGGTCATTTTCGTCCTCCCTAGGCTTATTCTTGTCCAATTAGGGTTTTTAACCAATCTTGTGCATCCAATAGGTGTGTTTGTGTCATTGGATGATCAATTAGTTCATTTTCGTCCTCCCTAGGCATATTCTTGTCCAATTAGGGTTTTTAACGAATCTTGTGCATCCAATTGGTGTGTTTGTGTCATTGGATGATCAATTAGGTCATTTTCGTCCTCCTTAGGCTTATTCTTGTCCAATTAGGGTTTTTAACAAATCTTGTGCATCCAATAAGTTGAGTTGTGTCATTGGATTAACATTTAGGCTTATTCTTGTCCAATTAGGGTTTTTAACCAATCTTGTGCATCCAATAAGTTCATTTGTGTCATTGGATTAACATTTAGGTCATTTTCGTCCTCCCTAGGCATATTCTTGTGCAATTAGGGTTTTTGTCCAATCTTGTGCATCCAATAGGTGTGTTTGTGTCATTGGATGATCAATTAGGTTATTTTCGTCCTCCCTCGGCATATTCTTGTCCAATTAGGGTTTTTAACCAATCTTGTGCATCCAATAGGTGTGTTTGTGTCATTGGATGATCAATTAGGTCATTTTCGTCCTCCCTAGGCATATTCTTGTCCAATTAGGGTTTTTAACGAATCTTGTGCATCCAATTGGTGTGTTTGTGTCATTGGATGATCAATTAGGTCATTTTCGTCCTCCCTAGGCTTATTCTTCTCCAATTAGGGTTTTAAACCAATCTTGTGCATCCAATAAGTTGAGTTGTGTCATTGGATTAACATTTAGGTCATTTTCGTCCTCCCTAGGCATATTCTTGTCCAATTAGGGTTTTTAACCAATCTTGTGCATCCAATAAGTTGAGTTGTGTCAATGGATTAACATTTAGGTCATTTTCGCCCTCCCTAGGCATATTCTTGTCCAATTAGGGTTTTTAACTAATCTTGTGCATCCAATAGGTGTGTTTGTGTCATTGGATGATCAATTAGGTCATTTTCGTCCTCCCTAGGCATATTCTTGTCCAATTAGGGTTTTTAACGAATCTTGTGCATCCAATTGGTGTGTTTGTGTCATTGGATGATCAATTAGGTCATTTTCGTCCTCCCTAGGCATATTATTGTCCAATTAGGGTTTTTAACGAATCTTGTGCATCCAATTGGTGTGTTTGTGTCATTGGATGATCAATTAGGTCATTTTCGTCCTCCCTAGGCTTATTCTTGTCCAATTAGGGTTTTTAACCAATCTTGTGCATCCAATAAGTTGAGTTGTGTCATTGGATTAACATTTAGGTCATTTTCGTCCTCCCTAGGCTTATTCTTGTCCAATTAGGATTTTTAACCAATCTTGTGCATCCAATAGGTGTGTTTGTGTCATTGGATGATCAACTAGGTAACTTTCGTCCTCGCTATGCTTATTCTTGCCCAATTAGGGTTTTTAACCAATCTTGTGCATCCAATAAGTTGAGTTGTGTCATTGGATTAACATTTAGGTCATTTTCGTCCTCCCTAGGCTTATTCTTGTCCAATTAGGGTTTTTAACCAATCTTGTGCATCCAATAGGTGTGTTTGTTTCATTGGATGATCAATTAGGTCATTTTCGTCCTCCCTAGGCTTATTCTTTCCCAATTAGGGTTTTTAACCAATCTTGTGCATGCAATCAGTTGAGTTGTGTCATTGGATTAACATTTAGGTCATTTTCGTCCTCCCTAGGCTTATTCTTGTCCAATTAGGGTTTTTAACCAATCTTGTGCATCCAATAATTCATTTGTGTCATTGGATTAACATTTAGGTCATTTTCGTCCTCCCTGGGCATATTCTTGTCCAATTAGAGTTTTAGACAAATTTTGTGCATCCAATAGGTGTGTTTGTGTCATTGGATGATCAATTAGGTTATTTTCGTCCTCCCTAGGCTTATTCTTGTCCAATTAGGGTTTTTAACTAATCTTGTGCATCCAATAAGTTCATTTGTGTCATTGGATGATCAATTAGGTCATTTTCGTCCTCCTTAGGC
The DNA here is from genome assembly GCA_037974775.1 of Cicer pinnatifidum. Classification (NCBI taxonomy): domain Eukaryota; kingdom Viridiplantae; phylum Streptophyta; class Magnoliopsida; order Fabales; family Fabaceae; genus Cicer; species Cicer pinnatifidum. The sequence continues at coordinate 173,366 of JBBPBR010001224.1, read as the reverse complement.
ATATTCTTGTCCAATTAGGGTTTTTAACCAATCTTGTGCATCCAATAGGTGTGTTTGTGTCATTGGATGATCAATTAGGTCATTTTCGTCCTCGCTAGGCTTATTCTTGTCCAATTAGGGTTTTTAACCGATCTTGTGCACCCAATAGGTGTGTTTGTATCATTGGATGATCAATTAGGTTATTTTCGTCCTCCCTATGCATATTCTTGTCCAATTATGGTTTTTAACCAATCTTGTGCATCCAATAGGTGTGTTTGTGTCATTGGATGATCAATTAGGTTATTTTCGTCCTCCCTAGGCATATTCTTGTCCAATTAGGGTTTTTAACGAATCTTGTGCATCCAATTGGTGTGTTTGTGTCATTGGATGATCAATTAGGTCATTTTCGTCCTCCCTAGGCTTATTCTTGTCCAATTAGGGTTTTTAACCAATCTTGTGCATGCAATAAGTTGAGTTGTGTCATTGGATTAACATTTAGGTCATTTTCGTCCTCCCTAGGCTTATTCTTGTCCAATTAGGGTTTTTAACCAATCTTGTGCATCCAATAAGTTCATTTGTGTCATTGGATTAACATTTAGGTCATTTTCGTCCTCCCTGGGCATATTCTTGTCCAATTAGAGTTTTAGACCAATCTTGTGCATCCAATAGGTGTGTTTGTGTCATTGGATGATCAATTAGGTCATTTTCGTCCTCCCTAGGCTTATTCTTGTCCAATTAGGGTTTTTAACCGATCTTGTGCATCCAATAGGTGTGTTTGTGTCATTGGATGATCAATTAGGTCATTTTCGTCCTCCCTAGGCTTATTCTTGTCCAATTTGGGTTTTTAACCAATCTTGTGCATCCAATAAGTTGAGTTGTGTCATTGGATTAACATTTAGGTCATTTCCGTCCTCCCTAGGCTTATTCTTGTCCAATTAGGGTTTTTAACCAATCTTGTGCATTCAATAAGTTCATTTGTGTCATTGGATTAACATTTAGGTCATTTTCGTCCTCCCTAGGCATATTCTTGTCCAATTAGGGTTTTTAACCAATCTTGTGCATCCAATAGGTGTGTTTGTGTCATTGGATGATCAATTAGGTTATTTTCGTCCTCCCTAGGCTTATTCTTGTCCAATTAGGGTTTTTAACCAATCTTGTGCATCCAATAGGTGTTAAACCAATCTTGTGCATCCAATAGGTGTGTTTATGGCAATAGATGATCAATTAGGTCATTTTCGTCCTCCCTAGGCTTATTCTTGTCCAATTAGGGTTTTTAACCAATCTTGTGCATCCAATAGGTGTGTTTGTGTCATTGGATGATCAATTAGGTCATTTTCGTCCTCCCTAGGCTTATTCTTGTCCAATTAGGGTTTTTAACCAATCTTGTGCATCCAATAACTTTGTTTGTGTCATTGAATTAATATTTTGGTCATTTTCGTCCTCCCTAGGCATGTTCTTGTCCAACTAGGGTTTTTAACCAATCTTGTGCATCCAATTGGTGTGTTTGTGTCATTGGATGATCAATTAGGTCATTTTCGTCCTCCCTAGGCTTATTCTTGTCCAATTAGGGTTTTTAACCAATCTTGTGCATCCAATAGGTGTGTTTGTGTCATTGGATGATCAATTAGGTCATTTTCGTCCTCCCTAGGCTTATTCTTGTCCAATTAGGGTTTTTAACCAATCTTGTGCATCCAATAGGTGTATTTGTGTCATTGGATGATCAATAAAGTAATTTTCAGCCTCCCTAGGCTTATTCTTGTCCAATTAGGGTTTTTAACCAATCTTGTGCATCCAATAGGTGTGTTTGTGTCATTGGATGATCAATTAGGTCATTTTCGTCCTCCCTAGGCTTATTCTTGTCCAATTAGGGTTTATAACCAATCTTGTGCAACCAATAGGTGTGTTTGTGTCATTGGATGATCAATTAGGTCATTTTCGTCCTCCCTAGGCTTATTCTTGCCCAATTAGGGTTTTTAACCAATCTTGTGCATCCAATAAGTTGAGTTGTGTCATTGGATTAGCATTTAGGTCATTTTCGTCCTCCCTAGTCTTATTCTTGTCCAATTAGGGTTTTTAACCAATCTTGTGCATCCAATAAGTTCATTTGTGTCATTGGATTAACATTTAGGTCATTTTCGTCCTCCGTAGGCTTATTTTTGTCCAATTAGGGTTTTTAACCAACCTTGTGCATCCAATAAGTTTGTTTGTGTCATTGAATTAATATTTAGGTCATTTTCGTCCTCCCTAGGCATATTCTTGTCCAATTAGGGTTTTTAACCAATCTTGTGCATCCAATAGGTGTGTTTGTGTCATTGGATGATCAATTAGGTCATTTTCGTCCTCCCTAGGCTTATTCTTGTCCAATTATGGTTTTTAACCAATCTTGTGCATCCAATAGGTGTGTTTGTGTCATTGGATGATCAATTAGGTCATTTTCGTCCTCCCTAGGCTTATTCTTGTCCAATTAGGGTTTCTAACCAATCTTTTGCATCCAATAAGTTGAGATGTGTCATTGGATTAACATTTAGGTCATTTTCATCCTCCCTAGGCTTATTCTTGTCCAGTTAGGGTTTTTAACCAATCTTGTGCATCCAATAGGTGTGTTTGTGTCATTGGATGATCAATTAGGTCATTTTCGTCCTCCATAGGCTTATTCTTGTCCAATTAGGGTTTTTAACCAATATTGTGCATCCAATAAGTTGAGTTGCGTCATTGGATTAAAATTTAGGTCATTTTCGTCGTCCCTAGGCTTATTCTTGTCCAATTAGGGTTTTTAACCAATCTTGTGCATCCAATAGGTGTGTTTGTGTCATTGGATGATCAATTAGGTCATTTTCATCCTCCCTAGGCTTATTCTTGTCCAATTAGGGTTTTTAACCGATCTTGTGCATCCAATTGGTGTGTTTGTGTCATTGGATGATCAATTAGGTCATTTTCGTCCTCCTTAGGCATATTCTTGTCTAATTAGGGTTTTTAACCAATCTTGTGCATCCAATAGGTGTGTTTGTGTCATTGGATGATCAATTAGGTCATTTTCGTCCTCCCTAGGCTTATTCTTGTCCAATTAGGGTTTTTAACCAATCTTGTGCATCCAATAAGTTGAGTTGTGTCATTGGATTAACATTTAGGTCATTTTCGTCCTCAATAGGCTTATTCTTGTCCAATTAGGGTTTTTAACCAATCTTGTGCATTTAATAAGTTCATTTGTGTCATTGGATTACCATTTAGGTCATTTTCGTCCTCCTTAGGCATATTCTTGTCCAATTAGAGTTTTAGACCAATCTTGTGCATCCAATAGGTGTGTTTGTGTCATTGGATGATCAATTAGGTTATTTTCGTCCTCCCTAGGCTTATTCTTGTCCAATTAGGGTTTTTAACAAATCTTGTGCATCCAATAAGTTCATTTGTGTCATTGGATGATCAATTAGGTCATTTTCGTCCTCCCTATGCATATTCTTGTCCAATTAGGGTTTTTAACCATTCTTGTACATCCAATAGGTGTGTTTGTGTCATTGGATGATCAATTAGGTTATTTTCGTCCTCCCTAGGCTTATTCTTGTCCAATTAGGGTTTTTAACTAATCTTGTGCATCCAATTGGTGTGTTTGTGTCATTGGATGATCAATTAGGTCATTTTAGTCCTCCCTAGGCATATTCTTGTCCAATTAGGGTTTTTAACGAATCTTGTGCATCCAATTGGTGTGTTTGTGTCATTGGATGATCAATTAGGTCATTTTCGTCCTCCCTAGGCTTATTCTTGTCCAATTAGGGTTTTTAACCAATCTTCTGCATCCAATAAGTTGAGTTGTGTCATTGGATTAACATTTAGGTCATTTTCGTCCTCCCTAGGCATATTCTTGTCCAATTAGGGTTTTTAACCAATCTTGTGCATCCAATAAGTTGAGTTGTGTCAATGGATTAACATTTAGGTCATTTTCGCCCTCCTTAGGCATATTCTTGTCCAATTAGGGTTTTTAACCAATCTTGTGCATCCAATAGGTGTGTTTGTGTCATTGGATGATCAATTAGGTCATTTTCGTCCTCCCTAGGCATATTCTTGTCCAATTAGGGTTTTTAACGAATCTTGTGCATCCAATTGGTGTGTTTGTGTCATTGGATGATCAATTAGGTCATTTTCGTCCTCCCTAGGCATATTCTTGTCCAATTAGGGTTTTTAACGAATCTTGTGCATCCAATAGGTGTGTTTGTCTCATTGGATGATCAATCAGGTCATTTTCGTCCTCCCTAGGCATATTCTTGTCCAATTAGGGTTTTTAACCAATCTTGTGCATCCAATAAGTTGAGTTGTGTCATTGGATTAACATTTAGGTCATTTTCGTCCTCCCTAGGCATATTCTTGTCCAATTAGGGTTTTTAACCAATCATTGTGCATCCAATAGGTGTGTTTGTGTCATTGGATGATCAATTAGGTCATTTTCGTCCTCCCTAGGCTTATTCTTGTCCAATTAGGGTTTTTAACCAATCTTGTGCATCCAATAACTTTGTTTGTGTCATTGAATTAATATTTAGGTCATTTTCGTCCTCCCTAGGCATATTCTTGTCCAATTAGGGTTTTTAACCAATCTTGTGCATCCAATAGGTGTGTTTGTGTCATTGGATGATCAATTAGGTCATTTTCGTTCCCCCTAGGCTTATTCTTGTCCAATTAGGGTTTTTCACCAATCTTGTGCATCCAATAACTTTGTTTGTGTCATTGAATTAATATTTAGGTCATTTTCGTCCTCCCTAGGCATATTCTTGTCCAATTAGGGTTTTTAACCAATCTTGTGCATCCAATAGGTGTGTTTGTGTCATTGGATGATCAATTAGGTCATTTTCGTCCTCCCTAGGCTTATTCTTGTCCAATTAGGGTTTTTAACCAATCTTGTGCATCCAATAACTTTGTTTGTGTCATTGAATTAATATTTAGGTCATTTTCGTCCTCCCTAGGCATATTCTTGTCCAATTAGGGTTTTTAACCAATCTTGTGCATCCAATAAGTTCATTTGTGTCATTGGATTAACAGTTAGGTCATTTTCGTCCTCCCTAGGCATATTCTTGTCCAATTAGGGTTTTTAACCAATCTTGTGCTTCCAATAGGTGTGTTTGTGTCATTGGATGATCAATTAGGTCATTTTCGTCCTCCATAGGCTTATTCTTGTCCAATTAGGGTTTTTAACTAATCTTTTGCATCCAATAAGTTCATTTGTGTCATTGGATTAACAGTTAGGTCATTTTCGTCCTCCCTAGGCATATTCTTGTCCAATTAGGGTTTTTAACCAATCTTGTGCTTCCAATAGGTGTGTTTGTGTCATTGGATGATCAATTAGGTCATTTTCGTCCTCCATAGGCTTATTCTTGTCCAATTAGGGTTTTTAACTAATCTTGTGCATCCAATAAGTTCATTTGTGTCATTGGATGATCAATTAGGTCATTTTTGTCCTCCCTAGGCATATTCTTGTCCAACTAGGGTTTTAAACCAATCTTGTGCATCTAATAGGTGTTTTTGTGTCATTGGATGATCAATTAGATCATTTTCGTCCTCCCTAGGCTTATTCTTGTCCAATTAGGGTTTTTAACCAATCTTGTGCATCCAATAGGTGTGTTTGTGTCATTGGATGATCAATTAGGTCATTTTCGTCCTCCCTAGGCTTATTCTTGTCCAATTAGGGTTTTTAACCAATCTTGTGCATCCAATAACTTTGTTTGTGTCATTGAATTAATATTTAGGTCATTTTCGTCCTCCCTAGGCATATTCTTGTCCAATTAGGGTTTTTAACCAATCTTGTGCATCCAATAGGTGTGTTTGTGTCATTGGATGATCAATTAGGTTATTTTCGTCCTTCCTAGGCTTACTCTTGTCCAATTAGGGTTTTTAACCAATGTTGTGCATCCAATAAGTTCATTTGTGTCATTGAATTAACATTTAGGTCATTTTCGTCCTCCCTAGGCATAATCTTTTCCAATTAGAGTTTTTAACCAATCTTGTGCATCCAATAGGTGTGTTTGTGTCATTGGATGATCAATTAGCTCATTTTCGTCCTACCTAGACTTATTCTTGTCAAATTAGGGTTTTTAATCAATCTTGTGCATCCAATAACTTTGTTTGTGTCATTGAATTAATATTTAGGTCATTTTCGTCCTCCCTAGGCATATTCTTGTCCAATTAGGGTTTTTAACCAATCTTGTGCATCCAATAGGTGTGTTTGTGTCATTGGATGATCAATTAGGTTATTTTCGTCCTTCCTAGGCTTACTCTTGTCCAATTAGGGTTTTTAACCAATGTTGTGCATCCAATAAGTTCATTTGTGTCATTGGATTAACATTTAGGTCATTTTCGTCCACCCTAGGCATATTCTTGTCCAATTAGGGTTTTTAACCAATCTTGTGCATCCAATAACTTTGTTTGTGTCATTGAATTAATATTTATGTGATTTTCGTCCTCCCTAGGCATTTTCTTGTCCAATTAGTGTTTTTAACCAATCTTGTGCATCCAATAGGTGTGTTTGTGTCATTGGATGATCAATTAGGTCATTTTCGTCCTCCCTATGCATATTCTTGTCCAATTAGGGTTTTTAACCAATCTTGTGCATCCAATAGGTGTGTTTGTGTCATTGGATGATCAATTAGGTCATTTTCGTCCTCCCTAGGCTTATTCTTGTCCAATTAGGGTTTTTAACCAATCTTGTGCATCCAATAACTTTGTTTGTGTCATTGAATTAATATTTGGGTCATTTTCGTCCTCCCTAGGCATATTCTTGTCCAATTAGGGTTTTTAACCAATCTTGTGCATCCAATAGGTGTGTTTGTGTCATTGGATGATCAATTAGGTCATTTTCGTCCTCCCTAGGCTTATTCTTGTCCAATTAGGGTTTTTAACCAATCTTGTGCATCCAATAACTTTGTTTGTGTCATTGAATTAATATTTAGGTCATTTTCCTCCTCCCTAGGCATATTCTTGTCCAATTAGGGTTTTTAACCAATCTTGTGCATCCAATAGGTGTGTTTGTGGCATTGGATGATCAATTAGGTCATTTTCATCCTCCCTAGGCTTATTCTTGTCCAATTAGGGTTTTTAACCAATCTTGTGCATCCAATAAGTTCATTTGTGTCATTGGGTTAACATTTAGGTCATTTTCGTCCTCCTTAGGCATATTCTTGTCCAATTAGGGTTTTTAACCAATCTTGTGCATCCAATAGGTGTGTTTGTGTCATTGGATGATCAATTAGGTCATTTTCGTCCTCCCTAGGCTTATTCTTGTCCAATTAGGGTTTTTAACCAATCTTGTGCATCCAATAACTTTGTTTGTGTCATTGAATGATTATTTAGGTCATTTTCGTCCTCCCTAGGCTTATTCTTGTCCAATTAGGGTTTTTAACCAATCTTGTGCATCCAATAGGTGTGTTTGTGTCATTGGATGATCAATTAGGTCATTTTCGTCCTCCCTAGGCTTATTCTTTACCAATTAGGGTTTTTAACCAATCTTGTGCATCCAATAAGTTGAGTTGTGTCATTAGATTAACATTTAGGTCATTTTCGTCCTCCCTAGGCTTATTCTTGTCCAATTAGGGTTTTTAACCAATCTTGTGCATCTAATAGGTGTGTTTGTGTCATTGGATGATCAATTAGGTTATTTTCGTCCTCCCTAGGCTTATTCTTGTCCAATTAGGGTTTTTAACCAATCTTGTGCATCCAATAAGTTGAGTTGTGTCATTGGATTAACATTTAGGTCATTTTCGTCCTCCCTAGGCTTATTCTTGTCCAATTAGGGTTTTTAACCAATCTCGTGCATCCAATAGGTGTGTTTGTGTCATTGGATAATCAATTAGGTCATTTTCGTCCTCCCTAGGCTTATTCTTTCCCAATTAGGGTTTTTAACCAATCTTGTGCATCCAATAAGTTGAGTTGTGTCATTAGATTAACATTTAGGTCATTTTCGTCCTCCCTAGGCTTATTCTTGTCCAATTAGGGTTTTTAACCAATCTTGTGCATCCAATAAGTTCATTTGTGTCATTGGATTAACATTTAGGTCATTTTCGTCCTCCCTAGGCATATTCTTGTCCAATTAGAGTTTTAGACCAATCTTGTGCATCCAATAGGTGTGTTTGTGTCATTGGATGATCAATTAGGTTATTTTCGTCCTCCCTAGACTTATTCTTGTCCAATTAGGGTTTTTAACTAATCTTGTGCATCCAATAAGTTCATTTGTGTCATTGGATGATCAATTAGGTCATTTTCGTCCTCCCTAGGCATATTCTTGTCCAATTAGGGTTTTTAACCAATCTTGTGCATCCAATAGGTGTGTTTGTGTCATTGGATGATCAATTAGGTTATTTTCGTCCTCCCAAAGCTTATTCTTGTCTAATTAGGGTTTTTAACTAATCTTGTGCATCCAATAAGTTCATTTGTCTCATTGGATGATCAATTAGGTCGTTTTCGTCCTCCCTAGACTTATTCTTGTCTAATTAGGGTTTTTAACCAATCTTATGCATCCGATAAGTTTGTTTGTGTCATTGAATTAATATTTAGGTCATTTTCGTCCTCCCTAGGCATATTCTTGTCCAATTAGGGTTTTTAACCAATCTCGTGCATCCAATAGGTGTGTTTGTGTCATTGGATGATCAATTAGGTCATTTTCGTCCTCCCTAGGCTTATTCTTGCCCAATTAGGGTTTTTGACCAATCTTGTGCATCCAATAAGTTGAGTTGTGTCATTGGATTAACATTTAGGTCATTTTCGTCCTCCCTAGGCTTATTCTTGTCCAATTAGGGTTTTTAACCAATCTTGTGCATCCAATAGGTGTGTTAGTGTCATTGGATGATCAATTAGGTCATTTTCGTCCTCCCTAGGCTTATTCTTGCCCAATTAGGGTTTTTGACCAATCTTGTGCATCCAATAAGTTGAGTTGTGTCATTGGATTAACATTTAGGTCATTTTCGTCCTCCCTAGGCTTATTTTGTCCGATTAGGGTTTTTAACCAATCTTGTGCATCCAATAAGTTCATTTGTGTCATTGGATTAACATTTAGGTCATTTTCGTCATCCCTAGGCATATTCTTGTCCAATTAGAGTTTTAGACCAATCTTGTGCATCCAATAGGTGTGTTTGTGTCATTGGATGATCAATTAGGTTATTTTCGTCCTCCCTAGGCTTATTCTTGTCCAATTAGGGTTTTTAACTAATCTTGTGCATCCAATAAGTTCATTTGTGTCATTGGATGATCAATTAGGTCATTTTCGTCCTCCCTAGGCATATTCTTGTCAAATTAGGGTTTTTAACCAATCTTGTGCATCCAATAAGTTGAGTTGTGTCATTGGATTAACATTTACGTCATTTTCGTCCTCCCTAGGCATATTCTTGTCCAATTAGGGTTTTTAACCAATCCTGTGCATCCAATAGGTGTGTTTGTGTCATTGGATGATCAATTAGGTCATTTCCGTCCTCCGTAGGCATATTCTTGTCCAATTAGGGTTTTTAACGAATCTTGTGCATCCAATTGGTGTGTTTGTGTCATTGGATGATCAATTAGGTCATTTTCGTTCTCCCTAGGCTTATTCTTGTCCAATTAGGGTTTTTAACCAATCTTGTGCATCCAATAGGTTGAGTTGTGTCATTGGATAAACATTTAGGTCATTTTCGTCCTCCCTAGGCTTATTCTTGTCCAATTAGGGTTTTTAACCAATCTTGTGCATCCAATAGGTGTGTTTGTGTCATTGGATGATCAATTAGGTCATTTTCGTCCTCCCTAGGCATATTCTTGTCAAATTAGGGTTTTTAACCAATCTTGTGCATCCAATAAGTTGAGTTGTGTCATTGGATTAACATTTAGGTCATTTTCGGCATCCCTAGGCTTATTCTTGTCCAATTAGGGTTTTTAACCAATCTTGTGCATCCAATAGGTGTGTTTGTGTCATTGGATGATCAATTAGGTCATTTTGGTCCTCCATAGGCTTATTCTTGTCCAATTAGGGTTTTTAACCAATCTTGTGCATCCAATAAGTTGAGTTGTGTCATTGGATTAACATTTAGGTCATTTTCGTCCTCCCTAGGCTTATTCTTGTCCAATTAGGGTTTTAGACCAATCTTGTGCATCCAATAGGTGTGTTTGTGTCATTGGATGATCAATTAGGTCATTTTCGTCCTCCCTAGTCTTATTCTTGTCCAATTAGGGTTTTTAACTAATCTTGTGCATCCGATAAGTTTGTTTGTGTCATTGAATTAATATTTAGGTCATTTTCGTCCTCCATAGGCATATTCTTGTCCAATTAGGGTTTTTAACCAATCTTGTGCATCCAATAGGTGTGCTTGTGTCATTGGATGATCAATTAGGTCATTTTCGTCCTCCCTAGGCTTATTCTTGTCCAATTAGGGTTTTTAACCAATCTTGTGCATCCGATAAGTTTGTTTGTGTCATTGAATTAATATTTAGGTCATTTTCGTCCTCCCTAGGCTTACTCTTGTCCAATTAGGGTTTTTAACCAATCTTGTGCATCCAATAGGTGTGTTTGTGTCATTGGATGATCAATTAGGTCATTTACGTCCTCCCTAGGCTTATCCTTGTTAAATTAGGGTTTTTAACCAATCTTGTGCATCCAATAACTTTGTTTGTGTCATTGAATTAATATTTAGGTCATTTTCGTCCTCCCTAGGCATATTCTTGTCCAATTAGGGTTTTTAACCAATCTTGTGCATCCAATAGGTGTGTTTGTGTCATTGGATGATCAATTAGGTCATTTTCGTCCTCCCTAGGCATATTCTTGTCCAATTAGGGTTTTTATACAATCTTGTGCATCCAATAGGTGTGTTTGTGGCAATGGATGATCAATTAGGTAATTTTCGTCCTCCCTAGGCTTATTCTTGTCCAATTAGGGTTTTTAACCAATCTTGTGCATCCAATAAGTTTGTTTGTGTCATTGAATTAATATTTAGGTCATTTTCGTCCTCCCTAGGCATATTCTTGTCCAATTAGGGTTTTTAACCAATCTTGTGCATCCAATAGGTGTGTTTGTGTCATTGGATGATCAATTAGGTCATTTTCGTCCTCCATAGGCATATTCTTGTCCAACTAGGGTTTTTAACCAATCTTGTGCATCCAAAAGGTGTTTTTTGTCGTTGGATGATCAATTAGGTCATTTTCGTCCTCCCTAGGCTTATTCTTGTCCAATTAGGGTTTTTAACCAATCTTGTGCATCCAATAGGTGTGTTTGTGTCATTGGATGATCAATTAGGTCATTTTCATCCTACCTAGACTTATTCTTGTCAATTTAGGGTTTTTAATGAATCTTGTGCATCCAATAACTTTGTTTGTGTCATTGAATTAATATTTAGGTCATTTTCGTCCTCCCTAGGCATATTCTTGTCCAATTAGGGTTTTTAACCAATCTTGTGCATCCAATAGGTGTGTTTGTGTCATTGGATGATCAATTAGGTCATTTTTGTCCTCCCTAGCCTTATTCTTGTCCCATTAGGGTTTTTAACCAATTTTGTGAATCCAATAAGTTTATTTGTGTCATTGGATTAACATTTAGGTCATTTTCGTCCTCCCTAGGCATATTCTTGTCCAATTAGGGTTTTTAACCAATCTTGTGCATCCAATAGGTGTGTTTGTGTCATTGGATGATCAGTTAGGTCATTTTCGTCCTACCTAGGCTTATTCTTGTCCAATTAGGGTTTTTAATCAATCTTGTGCATCCAATAACTTTGTTTGTGTCATTGAATTAATATTTAGGTCATTTTCGTCCTCCCTAGGCATATTCTTGTCCAATTAGGGTTTTTAACCAATCTTGTGCATCCAATAGGTGTGTTTGTGTCATTGGATGATCAATTAGGTTATTTTCGTCCTTCCTAGGCTTACTCTTGTCCAATTAGGGTTTTTTACCAGTGTTGTGCATCCAATAAGTTCATTTGTGTCATTGGATTAACATTTAGGTCATTTTCGTCCTCCCTAGACATATTCTTGTCCAATTAGGGTTTTCAACCAATCTTGTGCATCCAATAACTTTGTTTGTGTCATTGAATTAATATTTAGGTCATTTTCGTCCTCCCTAGGCATATTCTTGTCCAATTAGGGTTTTTAACCAATCTTGTGCATCCAATAGGTGTGTTTGTGTCATTGGATGATCAATTAGGTCATTTTCGTCCTCCCTAGGCATATTCTTGTCCAATTAGGGTTTTTAACCAATCTTGTGCATCCAATAGGTGTGTTTGTGTCATTGGATGATCAATTAGGTTATTTTCGTCCTCCCTAGGCTTATTCTTGTCCAATTAGGGTTTTTAACCAATCTTGTGCATCCAATAAGTTGAGTTGTGTCATTGGATTAACATTTAGGTAATTTTCGTCCTCCCTAGGCTTATTCTTGTCCAATTAGGGTTTTTAACCAATCTTGTGCATCCAATAGGTGTGTTTGTGTCATTGGATAATCAATTAGGCATTTTCGTCCTCCCTAGGCTTATTCTTGCCCAATTAAGGTTTTTTACCAATCTTGTGCATCCAATAAGTTGAGTTGTGTCATTGGATTAACATTAAGGTCATTTTCGTCCTCCCTAGGCTTATTTTGTCCGATTAGGGTTTTTAACCAATCTTGTGCATACAATAAGTTCATTTGTGTCATTGGATTAACATTTAGGTCATTTTCGTCCTCCCTAGGCATATTCTTGTCCAATTAGAGTTTTAGACCAATCTTGTGCATCCAATAGGTGTGTTTGTGTCATTGGATGATCAATTAGGTTATTTTCGTCCTCCCTAGGTTTATTCTTGTCCAATTAGGGTTTTTAACTAATCTTGTGCATCCAATAAGTTCATTTGTGTCATTGGATGATCAATTAGGTCATTTTCGTCGTCCCTAGGCATATTCTTGTCAAATTAGGGTTTTTAACCAATCTTGTGCATCCAATAAGTTGAGTTGTGTCATTGGATTAACATTTACGTCATTTTCGTCCTCCCTAGGCATATTCTTGTCCAATTAGGGTTTTTAACCAATCCTGTGCATCCAATAGGTGTGTTTGTGTCATTGGATGATCAATTAGGTCATTTTCGTCCTCCCTAGGCATATTCTTGTCCAATTAGGGTTTTTAACGAATCTTGTGCATCCAATTGGTGTGTTTGTGTCATTGGATGATCAATTAGGTCATTTTCGTTCTCCCTAGGCTTATTCTTGTCCAATTAGGGTTTTTAACCAATCTTGTGCATCCAATAGGTGTGTTTGTGTCATTGGATGATCAATTAGGTCATTTTCGTCCCCCCTAGGCTTATTCTTGCCCAATTAGGGTTTTTAACCAATCTTGTGCATCCAATAAGTTGAGTTGTGTCATTGGATTAACATTTAGGTCATTTTCGTCCTCCCTAGGCTTATTCTTGTCCAATTAGGGTTTTTAACCAATCTTGTGCATCCAATAGGTGTTTTTGTGTCATTGGATGATCAATTAGGTTATTTTCGTCCTCCCTAGGCTTATTCTTGTCCAATTAGGGTTTTTAACTAATCTTGTGCATCCATTAAGTTCATTTGTGTAATTGGATGATCAACTAGGTCATTTTCGTCCTCCCTAGGCATATTCTTGTCAAATTAGGGTTTTTAACCAATCTTGTGCATCCAATAAGTTGAGTTGTGTCATTGGATTAACATTTACGTCATTTTCGTCCTCCCTAGGCATATTCTTGTCCAATTAGGGTTTTTAACCAATCCTGTGCATCCAATAGGTGTGTTTGTGTCATTGGATGATCAATTAGGTCATTTTCGTCCTCCCTAGGCATATTCTTGTCCAATTAGGGTTTTTAACGAATCTTGTGCATCCAATTGGTGTGTTTGTGTCATTGGATGATCAATTAGGTCATTTTCGTTCTCCCTAGGCTTATTCTTGTCCAATTAGGGTTTTTAACCAATCTTGTGCATCCAATAGGTGTGTCTGTGTCTTTGGATGATCGATTAGGTCATTTTCGTCCTCCCTAGGCATATTCTTGTCCAATTAGGGTTTTTAACCAATCTTGTGCATCCAATAGGTGTGTTTGTGTCATTGGATGATCAATTAGGTTATTTTCGTCCTCCTTAGGCTTATTCTTGTCCAATTAGGGTTTTTAACCAATATTGTGCATCCAATAGGTGTGTTTGTGTCATTGGATGATCAATTAGGTCATTTTCGTCCTCCCTAGGCTTATTCTTGTCCAATTAGGGTTTTTAACCAATCTTGTGCATCCAATAGGTGTGTTTGTGTCATTGGATGATCAATTAGGTCATTTTCGTCCTCCCAAGGCTTATTCTTGTCCAATTAGGTTTTTAACCAATCTTGTGCATCCAATAGGTGTGTTTGTGTCATTGGATGATCAATTAGGTCATTTTCGTCCTCCCTAGGCTTATTCTTGTCCAATTAGGGTTTTTAACCAATCTTGTGCATCCAATAGGTGTGTTAGTGTTATTGGAAGATCAATTAGGTCATTTTCGTCCTCCCTAGGCTTATTCTTGTCCAATTAGGGTTTTTAACCAATCTTGTGCATCCAATAGGTGTGTTTGTGTCATTGGATGATCAATTAGGTCATTTTCGTCCTCCCTAGGCTTATTAATTCCCAATTAGGGTTTTTAACCAATCTTGTGCATCCAATAGGTGTGTTTGTGTCATTGGATGATCAATTAGGTCATTTTCGTCCTCCCTAGGCATATTCTTGTCCAATTAGGGTTTTTAACGAATCTTGTGCATCCAATTGGTATGTTTGTGTCATTGGATGATCAATTAGGTCATTTTCGTCCTCCCTAGGGTTATTCTTGTCCAATTAGGGTTTTTAACCAATCTTGTGTATCCAATAGGTGTGTTTGTGTCATTGGATGATCAATTAGGTTATTTTCGTCCTCCCTAGGCTTATTCTTGTCCAATTAGGGTTTTTAACCAATCTTGTGCATCCAATAAGTTGGGTTGTGTCATTGGATTAACATTTAGGTCATTTTCGTCATCCCTAGGCTTATTCTTGTCCAATTAGGGTTTTTAACCAATCTTGTGCATCCAATAGGTGTGTTTGTGTCATTGGATGATCAATTAGGTCATTTTTTTCCTCCCTAGGCATATTCTTGTCCAATTAGGGTTTTTAACCAATCTTGTGCATCCAATAGGTGTGTTTGTGTCATTGGATGATCAATTAGGTCATTTTCGTCCTCCCTAGGCTTATTCTTGTCCAATTAGGGTTTTTAACCACTCTTGGGCATCCGATAAGTTTGTTTGTGTCATTGAATTAATATTTAGGTCATTTTCGTCCTCCCTAGGCATATTCTTGTCCAATTAGGGTTTTTAACCAATCTTGTGCATCCAATAGGTGTGTTTGTGTCATTGGATGATCAATTAGGTCATTTTCGTCCTCCCTAGGTTTATTCTTGTCCAATTAGGGTTTCTAACCAATCTTGTGCATCCAATAAGTTTAATTGTGTCATTGGATTAACATTTAGGTCATTTTCGTCCTCCCTAGGCTTATTCTTGTCCAATTAGGGTTTTTAACCAATCTTGTGCATCCAATAGGTGTGTTTGTGTCATTGGATGATCAATTAGGTCATTTTCGTACTCCAATTAGGGTTTTTAACAAATCTTGTGCATCCAATAAGTTGAGTTGTGTCATTGGATTAACATTTACGTCATTTTCGTCCTCCGTAGGCATATTCTTGTCCAATTAGGGTTTTTAACCAATCCTGTGCATCCAATAGGTGTGTTTGTGTCATTGGATGATCAATTAGGTCATTTTCGTCCTCCCTAGGCATATTCTTGTCCAATTAGGGTTTTTAACGAATCTTGTGCATCCAATTGGTGTGTTTGTGTCATTGGATGATCAATTAGGTCATTTTCGTTCTCCCTAGGCTTATTCTTGTCCAATTAGGGTTTTTAACCAATCTTGTGCATCCAATAGGTGTGTCTGTGTCTTTGGATGATCGATTAGGTCATTTTCGTCCTCCCTAGGCATATTCTTGTCCAATTAGGGTTTTTAACCAATCTTGTGCATCCAATAGGTGTGTTTGTGTCATTGGATGATCAATTAGGTTATTTTCGTCCTCCTTAGGCTTATTCTTGTCCAATTATGGTTTTTAACTAATCTTGTGCATCCAATAAGTTCATTTGTGTCATTGGATGATCAATTAGGTCATTTTCGTCCTCCCTAGGCATATTCTTGTCAAATTAGGGTTTTTAACCAATCTTGTGCATCCAATAAGTTGAGTTGTGTCATTGGATTAACAATTAGGTCATTTTTGTCCTCCCTAGGCATATTCTTGTCCAATTAGGGTTTTTAACCAATCCTGTGCATCCAATAGGTGTGTTTGTGTCATTGGATGATCAATTTGGTCATTTTCGTCGTCCATAGGCATATTCTTGTCCAATTAGGGTTTTTAACGAATCTTGTGCATCCAATTGGTATGTTTGTGTCATTGGATGATCAATTAGGTCATTTTCGTCCTCCCTAGGGTTATTCTTGTCCAATTAGGGTTTTTAACCAATCTTGTGTATCCAATAGGTGTGTTTGTGTCATTGGATGATCAATTAGGTTATTTTCGTCCTCCCTAGGCTTATTCTTGTCCAATTAGGGTTTTTAACCAATCTTGTGCATCCAATAAGTTGAGTTGTGTCATTGGATTAACATTTATGTCATTTTCATCCTCCATAGGCATATTCTTGTCCAATTAGGGTTTTTAACCAATCTTGTGCATCCAATAGGTGTGTTTGTGTCATTGGATGATCAATTAGGTTATTTTCGTCCTCCCTAGGCTTATTCTTGTCCAATTAGGGTTTTTAACCAATCTTGTGCATCCAATTGGTGTGTTTGTGTCATTGGATGATCAATTAGGTCATTTTCGTCCTACCTAGGCATATTCTTGTCCGATTAGGGTTTTTAACCAATCTTGTGCATCCAATAGGTGTGTTTGTGTCATTGGATGATCAATTAGGTCATTTTCGTCCTCCCTATGCATATTCTTGTCCAATTAGGGTTTTTAACCAATCTTGTGCATCCAATAGGTGTGTTTGTGTCATTGGATGATCAATTAGGTCATTTTCGTCCTCCCTAGGCATATTCTTGTCCAATTAGGGTTTTTAACGAATCTTGTGCATCCAATAGGTGTGTTTGTGTCATTGTATGATCAATTAGTTCATTTTCGTCCTCCCTAGGCTTATTCTTGTCCAATTAGGGTTTTTAACCAATCTTGTGCATCCAATAAGTTGAGTTGTGACATTGGATTAACATTTAGGTCATTTTCGTTCTCCCTAGGCATATTCTTGTCCAATTAGGGTTTTTAACCAATCTTGTGCTTCCAATAGGTGTGTTCGTGGCAATAGATGATCAATTAGGTCATTTTCGTCCTCCGTAGGCTTATTCTTGTCCAATTAGGGTTTTTAACCAATCTTGTGCATCCAATAAGTTGAGTTGTGTCATTGGATTAACATTTAGGTCATTTTCGTCCTCCCTAGGCTTATTCTTGTCCAATTAGGGTTTTTAACCAATCTTGTGCATCCAATAGGTGTGTTTGTGTCATTGGATGATCAATTAGGTCATTTTCGTCCTCCCTAGGCATATTCTTGTCAAATTAGGGTTTTTAACCAATCTTGTGCATTCAATAAGTTGAGTTGTGTCATTGGATTAACATTTAGGTCATTTTCGTCCTCCCTAGGCATATTCTTGTCCAGCTAGGGTTTTTAACCAATCTTGTGCATCCAATAGGTGTGTTTGTGTCATTGGATGATTAATTAGGTCATTTTCGTCCTCCCTAGGCATATTCTTGTCCAATTAAGGTTATTAACGAATCTTGTGCATCCAATTGGTGGGTTTGTGTCATTGGATGATCAATTAGGTCATTTTCGTCCTCCCTAGGCTTATCCTTGTCCAATTAGGGTTTTTAACCAATCTTGTGCATCCAATAAGTTCATTTGTGTCATTGGATTAACATTTAGGTCATTTTCGTCCTCCCTAGGCATATTCTTGTCCAATTAGAGTTTTAGACCAATCTTGTGCATCCAATAGGTGTGTTTGTGTCATTGGATGATCAATTAGGTTATTTTCGTCCTCCCTAGGCTTATTCTTATCCAATTAGGGTTTTTAACTAATCTTGTGCATCCAATAAGTTCATTTGTGTCATTGGATGATCAATTAGGTCATTTTCTCTAGGCATATTCTTGTCCAATTAGGGTTTTTAACCAATCTTGTGCATCCAATAGGTGTGTTTGTGTCATTGGATGATCAATTAGGTCATTTTCGTCCTCCCTAGGCTTATTCTTGTCCAATTAGGGTTTTTAACCAATCTTGTGTATACAATAGGTGTGTTTGTGTCATTGGATGATGAATTAGGTCATTTTCGTCCTCCCTAGGCTTATTCTTGTCCAATTAGGGTTTTTAACCAATCTTGTGCATCCGATAAGTTTGTTTGTGTCATTGAATTAATATTTAGGTCATTTTCGTCCTCCCTAGGCATATTCTTGTCCAATTAGGGTTTTTAAGCAATCTTGTGCATCCAATAGGTGTGTTTGTGTCATTGGATGATCAATTAGGTCATTTATGTCCTCCCTAGGCTTATTCTTGTCCAATTAGGGTTTTTAACCAATCTTGTACATCCAATAACTTTGTTTGTGTCATTGAATTAATAATTAGGTCATTTTCGTCCTCCCTAGGCATATTCTTGTCCAATTAGAGTTTTTAACCAATCTTGTGCATCCAATAAGTTCATTTGTGTCATTGGATTAACATTTAGGTCATTTTCGTCCTCCCTAGGCATATTCTTGTCCAATTAGAGTTTTAGACCAATCTTGTGCATCCAATAGGTGTGTTTGTGTCATTGGATGATCAATTAGGTTATTTTCGTCCTCCCTAGGCTTATTCTTGTCCAATTAGGGTTTTTAACTAATCTTGTGCATCCAATAAGTTCATTTGTGTCATTGGATGATCAATTAGGTCATTTTCGTCCTCCCTAGGCATATTCTTGTCCAATTAGGGTTTTTAACCAATCTTGTGCATCCAATAGGTGTGTTTGTGTCATTGGATGATCAATTAGGTCATTTTCGTCCTGCCTAGGCTTATTCTTGTCCAATTAGGGTTTTTAACCAATCTTGTGCATCTAATAGGTGTATTTGTGTCATTGGATGATCAATTAGGTAATTTTTGTCCTCCCTAGGCATATTCTTATCCAATTAGGGTTTTTAACCAATCTTGTGCATCCAATAGGTGTGTTTGTGTCATTGGTTGATCAATTAGGTCATTTTCGTCCTCCCTAGGCTTATTCTTGCCCAATTAGGGTTTTTAACCAATCTTGTGCATCCAATAAGTTGAGTTGTGTCATTGGATTAACATTTAGGTCATTTTCGTCCTCCCTAGGCTTATTCTTATCCAATTAGGGTTTTTAACCAATCTTGTGCATCCAATAAGTTCATTTGTGTCATTGGATTAACATTTAGGTCATTTTCGTCCTCCCTATGCATATTCTTGTCCAATTAGAGTTTTAGACCAATCTTGTGCATCCAATAGGTGTGTTTGTGTCATTGGATGATCAATTAGGTTATTTTCGTACTCCCTAGGCTTATTCTTGTCCAATTAGGGTTTTTAACTAATCTTGTGCATCCAATAAGTTCATTTGTGTCATTGGATAATCAATTAGGTCATTTTCGTCCTCCCTAGGCTTATTCTTGTCCAATTAGGGTTTTTAACCGATCTTGTGCATACAATAGGTGTGTTTGTGTCATTGGATGATCAATTAGGTCATTTTCGTCCTCCCTAGGCATATTCTTGTCCAATTAGGGTTTTTAACCAATCTTGTGCATCCAATAGGTGTGTTTGTGTCATTGGATGATCAATTAGGTTATTTTCGTCCTCCCTAGCCTTATTCTTGTCCAATTAGGGTTTTTAACTAATCTTGTGCATCCAATAAGTTCATTTGTGTATTTGGATGATCAATTAGGTCATTTTCGCCCTCCCTAGGCATATTCTTGTCCAATTAGGGTTTTTAACCAATCTTGTGCATCCAATTAGTTTGTTTGTGTCATTGAATTAATATTTAGGTCATTTTCGTCCTCCCTAGGCATATTCTTGTCCAATTAGGGTTTTTAACCAATCTTGTGCATCCAATAGGTGTGTTTGTGTCATTGGATGATCAATTAGGTCATTTATGTTCTCCCTAGGCTTATTCTTGTCCAATTAGGGTTTTTAACCAATCTTGTGCATCCAATAACTTTGTTTGTGTCATTGAATTAATATTTAGGTCATTTTCGTCCTCCCTAGGCATATTTTGTCCAATTAGGGTTTTTAACCAATCTTGTGCATCCAATAGGTGTGTTTGTGTCATTGGATGATCAATTAGGTTATTTTCGTCCTCCCTAGGCTTATTCTTGTCCAATTAGGGTTTTTAACCAATCTTGTGCATTCAATAGGTGTGTTTGTGTCATTGGATGATCAATTAGGTTATTTTCGTCCTCCCTAGGCTTATTCTTGTCCAATTAGGGTTTTTAACCAATCTTGTGCATCCAATAAGTTGAGTTGTGTCATTGGATTAATATTTAGGTCATTTTCGTCCTCCCTAGGCATATTCTTATCCAATTAGGGTTTTTAACCAATCTTGTGCATCCAATAGGTGTGTTTGTATCATTGGATGATCAATTAGGTCATTTTTGTCCTCCCTAGGCTTATTCTTGTCAAATTAGGGTTTTTAACAAATCTTGTGCATCCAATAAGTTCATTTGTGTCATTGGATGATCAATTAGGTCATTTTCGTCCTCCCTAGGCATATTCTTGTCCAATTAGGGTTTTTAACCAATCTTGTGCATCCAATAGGTGTGTTTGTGTCATTGGATGATCAATTAGGTCATTTTCGTCCTCCCTAGGCTTATTCTTGTCCAATTAGGATTTTTAACCGATCTTGTGCATCCAAGAGGTGTGTTTGTGTCATTGGATGATCAATTAAGACATTTTCGTCCTCCCTAGGCATATTCTTGTCCAATTAGGGTTTTTAACCAATCTTGTGCATCCAATAGGTGTGTTTGTGTCATTGGATGATCAATTAGGTTATTTTCGTCCTCCCTAGGCTTATTCTTGTCCAATTAGGGTTTTTAACCAATCTTGTGCATCCAATACGTTCATTTGTGTCATTGGATTAACATTTAGGTCATTTTCGTCCTCCCTAGGCATATTCTTGTCCATTTAGAGTTTTAGACCAATCTTGTGCATCCAATAGGTGTGTTTGTGTCATTGGATGATCAATTAGGTTATTTTCGTCCTCCCTAGGCTTATTCTTGTCCAATTAGGGTTTTTAACTAATCTTGTGCATCCAATAAGTTCATTTGTGTCATTGGATGATCAATTAGGTCATTTTCGTCCTCCCTAGGCATATTCTTGTCCAATTTGGGTTTTTAACCAAACTTGTGCATCCAATAAGTTGAGTTGTGTCATTGGATTAACATTTAGGTCATTTTCGTCCTCCCTAGGCTTATTCTTGTCCAATTAGGGTTTTTAACCAATCTTGTGCATCCAATAAGTTCATTTGTGTCATTGGATTAACATTTAGGTCATTTTCGTCCTCCATAGGCTTATTCTTGTCCAATTAGAGTTTTAGACCAATCTTGTGCATCCAATAGGTGTGTTTGTGTCATTGGATGATCAATTAGGTTATTTTCGTCCTCCCTAGGCTTATTCTTGTCCAATTAGGGTTTTTAACTAATCTTGTGCATCCAATAAGTTCATTTGTGTCATTGGATGATCAATTAGGTCATTTTCGTCCTCGCTAGGCATATTCTTGTCCAATTAGGGTTTTTAACCAATCTTGTGCATCCAATAAGTTGAGTTGTGTCACTGGATTAACATTTAGGTCATTTTCGTCCGCCCTAGGCTTATTCTTGTCCAATTAGGGTTTTTAACCAATCTTGTGCATCCGATAAGTTCATTTGTGTCATTGGATTAACATTTAGGTCATTTTCGTCCTCCCTAGGCATATTCTTGTCCAATTAGAGTTTTAGACAATTCTTGTGCATCCAATAGGTGTGTTTGTGTCATTGGATGATCAATTAGGTTATTTTCGTCCTCCCTAGGCTTATTCTTGTCCAATTAGGGTTTTTAACTAATCTTGTGCATCCAATAAGTTCATTTGTGTCATTGGATGTTCAATTAGGTCATTTTCGTCCTCCCTAGGCATATTCTTGTCCAATTAGGGTTTATAACCAATCTTGTGCATCCAATAGGTGTGTTTGTGTCATTGGAAGATCAATTAGGTTATTTTCGTCCTCCCTAGGCATATTCTTGTCCAATTAGGGTTTATAACCAATCTTGTGCATCCAATAGGTGTGTTTGTGTCATTGGATGATCAATTAGGTTATTTTCGTCCTCCCTAGGCTTATTCTTGTCCAATTAGGGTTTTTAACTAATCTTGTGCATCCAATAAGTTCATTTGTGTCATTGGATGATCAATTAGGTCATTTTCTTCCTCCCTAGGCATATTCTTGTCCAATTAGGGTTTTACACCAATCTTGTGCATCCAATAGGTGTGTTTGTGTCATTGGATGATCAATTAGGTCATTTTCGTCCTCCCTAGGCTTATTCTTTACCAATTAGGGTTTTTAACCAATCTTGTGCATCCAATACGTGTGTTTGTGTCATTGGATGATCAATTAGGTCATTTTCGTCCTCCCTAGGCATATTCTTGTCCAATTAGGGTTTTTAACCAATCTTGTGCATCCAATAGGTTTGTTTGTGTCATTGGATGATCAATTAGGTTATTTTCGTCCTCCCTAGGCTTATTCTTGTCCAATTAGGGTTTTTAACCAATCTTGTGCATCCAATAAGTTGAGTTGTGTCATTGGATTAATATTTAGGTCATTTTCGTCCTCCCTAGGCATATTCTTGTCCAATTAGGGTTTTTAACCAATCTTGTGCATCCAATAGGTGTGTTTTTGTCATTGGATGATCAATTAGGTCATTTATGTCCTCCTAGGGTTGTTCTTGTCCAATTAGGGTTTTTAACCAATCTTGTGCATCCAATAACTTTGTTTGTGTCATTGAATTAATATTTAGGTCATTTTCGTCCTCGCTTGGCATATTCTTGTCCAATTAGGGTTTTTAACCAATCTTGTGCATCCAATAGGTGTGTTTGTGTCATTGGATGATCAATTAGGTCATTTTCGTCCTCCCTTGGCTTATTCTTTTCCAATTAGGGTTTTTAACCAATCTTGTGCATCCAATAGGTATGTTTGTGTCATTGGATGATCAATTAGGTCATTTTCGTCCTCCCTAGGCATATTCTTGTCCAATTAGGAATTTTAACCAATCTTGTGCATCCAATAGGTGTGTTTGTGTCATTGGATGATCAATTAGGTCATTTTCGTCCTCCCTAGGCATATTCTTGTCCAATTAGGGTTTTTAACCAATCTTGTGCATCCAATAGGTGTGTTTGTGTCATTGGATGATCAATAAGGTCATTTTCGTCCTCCCTAGGCTTATTCTTGTCCAATTAGGGTTTTTAACAAATCTTGTGCATCCAATAAGTTCATTTGTGTCATTGGATGATCAATTAGGTAATTTTCGTCCTCCCTAGGCTTATTCTTGTCCAATTAGGGTTTTTAACCAATCTTGTGCATCCAATAGGTGTGTTTGTGTCATTGGATGATCAATTAGGTCATTTTCATCCTACCTAGACTTATTCTTGTCAAATTAGGGTTTTTAGTCAATCTTGTGCATCCAATAACTTTGTTTGTGTCATTGAATTAATATTTAGGTCATTTTCGTCCTCCCTAGGCATATTCTTGTCCAATTAGGGTTTTTAACCAATCTTGTGCATCCAATAGGTGTGTTTGTGTCATTGGATGATCAATTAGGTCATTTTCGTCCTCCCTAGGCTTATTCTTGCCCAATTAGGGTTTTTAACCAATCTTGTGCATCCAATAAGTTGAGTTGTGTCATTGGATTAGCATTTAGGTCATTATCGTCCTCCGTAGGCTTATTCTTGTCCAATTAGGGTTTTTAACCAATCTTGTGCATCCAATAGGTGTGTTTGTGTCATTGGATGATCAATTAGGTTATTTTCGTCCTCCCTAGGCTTATTCTTGTCCAATTAGGGTTTTTAACCAATCTTGTGCATCCAATAAGTTGAGTTGTGTCATTGGATTAACATTTAGGTCATATTCGTCCTCCCTAGGCACATTCTTGTCCAATTAGAGTTTTTAACCAATCTTGTGCATCCAATAGGTGTGTTTGTGTCATTGGATGATCAATTAGGTAATTTTCGTCCTCCCTAGGCTTATTCTTGTCCAATTAGGGTTTTTAACCAATCTTGTGCATCCAATAGGTGTGTTTGTGTCATTGGATGATCAATTAGGTCATTTTCGTCCTCCCTAGGCATATTCTTGTCCATTTAGGGTTTTTAACCAATCTTGTGCATCCAATAAGTTAAGTTGTGTCATTGGACTAACATTTAGGTCATTTTCGTCCTCCCTAGGCTTATTCTTGTCCAATTAGGGTTTTTAACCAATCTTGTGCATCCAATAAGTTCATTTGTGTCATTGGATTAACATTTAGGTCATTTTCGTCCTCCCTAGGCATATTCTTGTGCAATTAGGGTTTTTAACCAATGTTGTGCATCCAATAGGTGTGTTTGTGTCATTGGATGATCAATTAGTTCATTTTCGTCATCCCTAGGCATATTCTTGTCCAATTAGGGTTTTTAACGAATCTTGTGCATCCAATTGGTGTGTTTGTGTCATTGGATGATCAATTAGGTCATTTTCGTCCTCCCTAGGCTTATTCTTGTCCAATTAGGGTTTTTAACCAATCTTGTGCATCCAATAAGTTGAGTTGTGTCATTGGATTAACATTTAGGTCATTTTCGTCCTCCCTAGGGTTATTCTTGTCCAATTAGGGTTTTTAACCAATCTTGTGCATCCAATAAGTTCATTTGTGTCATTGGATTAATATTTAGGTCATTTTCGTCCTCCCTAGGCATATTCTTATCCAATTATTTAGACCAATCTTGTGCATCCAATAGGTGTGTTTGTGTCATTGGATGATCAGTTAGGTTATTTTCGTCCTCCCTAGGCTTATTCTTGTCCAATTAGTGTTTTTAACTAATCTTGTGCATCCAATAAGTTCATTTGTGTCATTGGATGATCAATTAGGTCATTTTCGTCCTCCCTAGGCATATTCTTGTCCAATTAGGGTTTTTAACCAATCTTGTGCATCCAATAGGTGTGTTTGTGTCATTGGATGATCAATTAGGTCATTTTCGTCCTCCCTAGGCTTATTCTTGTCCAATTAGGGTTTTTAACCAATCTTGTGCATCCAATAAGTTGAGTTGTGTCATTGGATTAATATTTAGGTTATTTTCGTCCTCCCTAGGCATATTCTTGTCCAATTAGGGTTTTTAACCAATCTTGTGCATCCAATAGGTGTGTTTGTGTCATTGGATGATCAATTAGGTCATTTTCGTCCTCCCTAGCCTTATTCTTGTCCAATTAGGATTTTTAACCAATCTTGTGCATCCAATAAGTTTGTTTGTGTCATTGAATTAATATTTAGGTCATTTTCGTCCTCCCTAGGCATATTCTTGTCCAATTAGGGTTTTTAACCAATCTTGTGCATCCAATAGGTGTGTTTGTGTCATTGGATGATCAATTAGGAAATTTTCGTCCTCCCTGGGCTTATTCTTGTCCAATTAGGGTTTTTAACCAATCTTGTGCATCCAATAGGTGTGTTTGTGTCATTGGATGATCAATTAGGTCATTTTCGTCCTCCCTAGGCTTATTCTTGTCCAATTAGGGTTTTTAACCAATCTTGTGCATCCAATAAGTTGAGTTGTGCATTGGATTAACATTTAGGTCATTTTCGTCCTCCCTAGGCTTATTCTTGTCCAATCAGGGTTTTTAACCAATCTTGTGCATCCAATAAGTTGAGTTGTGTCATTGGATTAACATTTAGGACATTTTCGTGCTCCCTATGCATATTCTTGTCCAATTAGAGTTTTAGACCAATCTTGTGCATCCAATAGGTGTGTTTGTGTCATTGGATGATCAATTAGGTTATTTTCGTCCTCCCTAGGCTTATTCTTGTCCAATTAGGGTTTTTAACTAATCTTGTGCATCCAATAAGTTCGTTTGTGTCATTGGATGATCAATTAGGTCATTTTCGTCCTCCCTAGGCCTATTCTTGTCCAATTAGGGTTTTTAACCAATCTTGTGCATCCAATAGGTGTGTTTGTGTCATTGGATGATGAATTAGGTCATTTTCGTCCTCCCTAGGCTTATTCTTGTCCAATTAGGGTTTTTAACCAATCTTGTGCATCCGATAAGTTTGTTTGTGTCATTGAATTAATATTTAGGTCATTTTCGTCCTCCCTAGGCATATTCTTGTCCAATTAGTGTTTTTAACCAATCTTGTGCATCCAATAGGTGTGTTTGTGTCATTGGTTGATCAATTAGGTCATTTTCGTCCTCCCTAGGCATATTCTTGTCCAATTAGGATTTTTAACCAATCTTGTGCATCCAATTGGTGTGTTTGTGTCATTGGATGATCAATTAGGTCATTTTCGTCCTCCTTAGCCATATTCTTGTCCAATTAGGGTTTTTAACAAATCTTGTGCATCCAATAGGTGTGTTTGTGTCATTGGATGATCAATTAGGTCATTTTCGTCCTCCCTAGGCATATTCTTGTCCAATTAGGGTTTTTAACGAATCTTGTGCATCCAATTGGTGTGTTTGTGTCATTGGATGATCAATTAGGTCATTTTCGTCCTCCCTAGGCTTATTCTTGTCCAATTAGGGTTTTTAACCAATCTTGTGCATCCAATAAGTTGAGTTGTGTCATTGGATTAACATTTAGGTCATTTTCGTCCGCCCTAGGCTTATTCTTGTCCAATTAGGGTTTTTAACCAAATTTGTGCATCCAATAAGTTCATTTGTGTCATTGGATTAACATTTAGGTCATTTTCGTCCTCCCTAGGCATATTCTTGTCCAATTAGAGTTTTAGACCAATCTTGTGCATCCAATAGGTGTGTTTGTGTCATTGGATTAACATTTAGGTCATTTTAGTCCTCCCTAGGCATATTCTTGTCCAATTAGAGTTTTAGACCAATCTTGTGCATCCAATAGGTGTGTTTGTGTCATTGGATGACCAATTAGGTTATTTTCGTCCTCCCTAGGCTTATTCTTGTCCAATTAGGATTTTTAACTAATCTTGTGCATCCAATAAGTTCATTTGTGTCATTGGATGATCAATTAGGTCATTTTCGTCCTCCCTAGGCATATTCTTGTCCAATTAGGGTTTTTAACCAATCTTGTGCATCCAATAGGTGTGTTTGTGTCATTGGATGATCAATTAGGTCATTTTCGTCCTTCGTAGGCGTATTCTTGTCCAATTAGGGTTTTTAACCAATCTTGTGCATCCAATAAGTTGAGTGGTGTCATTGGATTAACATTTAGGTCATTTTCATCCTCCCTAAGCTTTTTCTTGTCCAATTAGGGTTTTTAACGAATCTTGTGCATCCAATTGGTGTGTTTGTGTCATTGGATGATCAATTAGGTCATTTTCGTCCTCCCTAGGCTTATTCTTGTCCAATTAGGGTTTTTAACCAATCTTGTGCATCCAATAAGTTGAGTTGTGTCATTGGATTAACATTTAGCTCATTTTTGTCCTCCCTAGGCTTATTCTTGTCCAATTAGGGTTTTTAACCAATCTTGTGCATCCAATAGGTGTGTTTGTGTCACTGGATGATCAATTAGGTCATTTTCTTCCTCCCTAGGCTTATTCTTGTCCAATTAGGGTTTTTAACCAATCTTGTGCATCTAATAGGTGTGTTTGTGTCATTGGATGATCAACTAGGTCATTTTCGTCGTCCCTAGGCTTATTCTTGTCCAATTAGGGTTTTTAACCAATCTTGTGCATCCAATAAGTTGAGTTGTGTCATTGGATTAACATTTAGGTCATTTTCGTCATCCATAGGCTTATTCTTGTCCAATTAGGGTTTTTAACCAATCTTGTGCATCCAATAAGTTGAGTTGTGTCATTGGATTAACATTTAGGTCATTTTCTTCCTCCCTAGGCTTATTCTTGTCCAATTAGGGTTTTTAACCAATCTTGTGCATCCAATAGGTGTGTTTTTGTCATTGGATAATCAATTAGGTCATTTTCGTCCTCCCTAGGCTTATTCTTGTCCAATTAGGGTTTTTAACCAATCTTGTGCATCCAATAAGTTCATTTGTGTCATTGGATGATCAATTAGGTCATTTTCGTCCTCCCTAGGCATATTCTTGTCCAATTAGGGTTTTTAACCAATCTTGTGCATCCAATAGGTGTGTTTGTGTCATTGGATGATCAATTAGGTCATTTTCGTCCTCCCTAGGCTTATTCTTGTCCAATTAGGGTTTTTAACCAATCTTGTGCATCCAATAAGTTCATTTGTGTCATTGGATTAACATTTAGGTCATTTTCGTCATCCGTAGGCATATTCTTGTCCAATTAGAGTTTTAGACCAATCTTGTTCATCCAATAGGTGTGTTTGTGTCATTGGATGATCAATTAGGTCATTTTCGTCCTCCCTAGGCTTATTCTTGTCCAATTAGGGTTTTTAACCAATCTTGTGCATCCAATAAGTTCATTTGTGTCATTGGATGATTAATTAGGTCATTTTCGTCCTCCCTATGCATATTCTTGTCCAACTAGGGTATTAAACCAATCTTGTGCATCCAATAGGTGTGTTTGTGTCATTGGATGATCAATTAGGTCATTTTCGTCCTCCCTAGGCTTATTCTTGTCCAATTAGGGTTTTTAACCAATCTTGTGCATCCAATAGGTGTGTATGTGTCTTTGGATGATCAATTACGTCATTTTCGTCCTCCCTAGGCTTATTCTTGTCCAATTAGGGTTTTTAACCAATCTTGTGCATCCAATAGGTGTGTTTGTGTCATTGGATGATCAATTAGGTCATTTTCGTCCTCCCTAGGCTTATTCTTGTCCAATTAGGGTTTTTAACCAATCTTGTGCATCCAATAGGTGTGTTTGTGTCATTGGATTATCAATTAGGTCGTTTTCGTCCTCCCTAGGCTTATTCTTGTCCAATTAGGGTTTTTAACCAATCTTGTGCATCCAATAGGTGTGTTTGTGTCATTGGATGATCAATTAGGTCATTTTCGTCCTCCCTAGGCTTATTCTTGTCCAATTAGGGTTTTTAACAAATCTTGGGCATCCGATAAGTTTGTTTGTGTCATTGAATTAATATTTAGGTCATTTTCGTCCTCCCTAGGCATATTCTTGTCCAATTAGGGTTTTTAACCAATCTTGTGCATCCAATAGGTGTGTTTGTGTCATTGAATTAATATTTAGGTCATTTTCGTCCTCCCTAGGCATATTCTTGTCCAATTAGGGTTTTTAACGAATCTTGTGCATCCAATTGGTGTGTTTGTGTCATTGGATGATCAATTAGGTCATTTTCGTCCTCCCTAGGCTTATTCTTGTCCAATTAGGGTTTTTAACCAATCTTGTGCATCCAATAAGTTGAGTTGTGTCATTGGATTAACATTTAGGTCATTTTCATTCTCCCTAGGATTATTCTTGTCCAATTAGGATTTTTAACCAATCTTGTGCATCCAATAAGTTCATTTGTGTCATTGGATTAACATTTAGGTCATTTTCGTCCTCCCTAGGCATATTCTTGTCCAATTAGGGTTTTTAACCAATCTTGTGCATCCAATAAGTTCATTTGTGTCATTGCATTAACATTTAGGTCATTTTCGTCCTCCCTAGGCATATTCTTGTCCAATTAGGGTTTTTAACCAAAGTTGTGCGTCCAATAAGTTCATTTGTATCAATTGATTAACATTTAGGTCATTTTCGTCCTCCCTAGGCATATTCTTGTCCAATTACGGTTTTTAACCAATCTTGTGCATCCAATAGGTGTGGTTGTGTCATTGGATGATCAATTAGGTCATTTTCGTCCTCCCTAGGCTTATTCTTGTCCAATTAGGGTTTTTAACCAATCTTGTGCATCCAATAGGTGTGTTTGTGTCATTGGATGATCAATTAGGTCATTTTCGTCCTCCCTAGGCTTATTCTTGTCCAATTAGGGTTTTTAACCAATCTTGTGCATCCAATAAGTTCATTTGTGTCATTGCATTAACATTTAGGTCATATCCGTCCTCCCTAGGCATATTCTTGTCCAATTAGGGTTTTTAACCAATCTTGTGCATCCAATAGGTGTGTTTGTGTCATTGGATGATCAATTAGGTCATTTTCGTCCTCCCTAGGCTTATTCTGGTCCAATTAGGGTTTTTAACCAATCTTGTGCATCCAATAAGTTTGTTTGTGTCATTGAATTAATATTTAGGTCATTTTCGTCCTCCCTAAGCATATTCTTGTCCAATTAGGGGTTTTAACCATTCTTGTGCATCCAATAGGTGTGTTTGTGTCATTGGATGATCAATTAGGTCATTTTCGTCCTCCCTAGGCTTATTCTTGTCCAATTAGGGTTTTTAACCAATCTAGTGCATCCAATAGGTGTGTTTGTGTCATTGGATGATCAATTAGGTCATTTTCGTCCTCCCTAGGCTTATTCTTGTCCAATTAGGGTTTTTAACCAATCTTGTGCATCCAATAAGTTGAGTTGTGTCATTGGATTAACATTTAGGTCTTTTTCGTCCTCCCTAGGCTTATTCTTGTCCAATTAGGGTTTTTAACAAATCTTGTGCATCAAATAAGTTCATTTGTGTCATTGGATTAACATTTAGGTCATTTTCGTCCTCCATAGGCATATTCTTGTCCAATTAGGGTTTTTAACCAATCTTGTGTATCCAATTAGTTGAGTTGTGTCATTGGATTAACATTTAGGTCATTTTCGTCCTCCCTAGGCTTATTCTTGTCCAATTAGGGTTTTTAACCAATCTTGTGCATCCAATAGGTGTGTTTGTGTCATTGGATGATCAATTAGGTCATTTTCGTCCTCCCTAGGCTTATTCTTGCCCAATTAGGGTTTTTGACCAATCTTGTGCATCCAATAGCTGTGTTTGTGTCATTGGATGATCAATTAGGTCATTTTCGTCCTCCCTAGGCATATTCTTGTCCAATTAGGGTTTTTAACGAATCTTGTGCATCCAATTGGTGTGTTTGTGTCATTGGATGATCAATTAGGTCATTTTCGTCCTCCCTAGGCTTATTCTTGTCCAATTAGGGTTTTTAACCAATCTTGTGCATCCAATAAGTTGAGTTGTGTCATTGGATTAACATTTAGATCATTTTCGTCCTCCCAAGGCTTATTCTTGTCCAATTAAGGTTTTTAACCAATCTTGTGCATCCAATAGGTGTGTTTGTGTCATTGGATGATCAATTAGGTCATTTTCTGTCCTCCCTAGGCTTATTCTTGCCCAATTAGGGTTTTTGACCAATCTTGTGCATCCAATAAGTTGAGTTGTGTCATTGGATTAACATTTAGGTCATTTTCGTCCTCCCTAGGCTTATTTTGTCCGATTAGGGTTTTTAACCAATCTTGTGCATCCAATAAGTTCATTTGTGTCATTGGATTAACATTTAGGTCATTTTCGTCCTCCCTAAGCATATTCTTGTCCAATTATAGTTTTAGACCAATCTTGTGCATCCAATACGTGTGTTTGTGTCATTGGATGATCAATTAGGTTATTTTCGTCCTCCCTAGGCTTATTCTTGTCCAATTAGGGTTTTTAACTAATCTTGTGCATCCAATAAGTTCATTTGTGTCATTGGATGATCAATTAGGTCATTTTCGTCCTCCCTGGGCATATTCTTGTCAAATTAGGGTTTTTAACAAATCTTGTGCATCCAATAAGTTGAGTTGTGTCATTGGATTAACATTTATGTCATTTTCATCCTCCCTAGGCATATTCTTGTCCAATTAGGGTTTTTAACCAATCCTGTGCATCCAATAGGTTTGTTTGTGTCATTGGATGATCAATTAGGTCATTTTCGTCCTCCCTAGGCATATTCTTGTCCAATTAGGGTTTTTAACGAATCTTGTGCATCCAATTGGTGTGTTTGTGTCATTGGATGATCAATTAGGTCATTTTCGTCCTCCCTAGGCTTATTCTTGTCCAATTAGGGTTTTTAAACAATCTTGTGCATCCAATAAGTTGAGTTGTGTCATTGGATTAACATTTAGGTCATTTTCGTCCTCCCTAGGCTTATTCTTGTCCAATTAGGGTTTTTAACCAATCTTGTGCATCCAATAAGTTCATTTGTGTCATTGGATTAACATTTAGGTCATTTTCGTCCTCCCTAGGCATATTCTTGTCCAATTAGAGTTTTAGAGCAATCTTGTGCATCCAATAGGTGTGTTTGTGTCATTGGATGATCAATTAGGTTATTTTCGTCCTCCCTAGGCTTATTCTTTTCCAATTAGGATTTTTAACTAATCTTGTGCATCCAATAAGTTCATTTGTGTCATTGGATGATCAATTAGGTCATTTTCGTCCTCCCTAGGCATATTCTTGTCCAATTAGGGTTTTTAACCAATCTTGTGCATCCAATAGGTGTGTTTGTGTCATTGGATGATCAATTAGTTCATTTTCGTCCTCCCTAGGCCTATTCTTGTCCAATTAGGGTTTTTAACCGATCTTGTTCATCCAATAGGTGTGTTTGTGTCATTGGATGATCAATTAGGTCATTTTCGTCCTCCTTAGGCATATTCTTGTCCAATTAGGGTTTTTAACAAATCTTGTGCATCCAATAGGTGTGTTTGTGTCATTGGATGATCAATTAGGTAATTTTTGCCTCCCTAGGCATATTCTTGTCAAATTAGGGTTTTTAACCAATCTTGTGATTTCAATAAGTTGAGTTGTGTCATTGGATTAACATTTAGGTCATTTTCGTCCTCCCTAGGCATATTCTTGTCCAATTAGGGTTTTTAACCAATCTTGTGCATCCAATAGGTGTGTTTGTGTCATTGGATGATCAATTAGATCATTTTCTTCCTCCCTAGGCTTATTCTTGTCCAATTAGGGTTTTTAACCAATCTTGTGCATCCAATAAGTTCATTTGTGTCATTGGATGATCAATTAGGTCATTTTCGTCCTCCCTAGGCTTATTCTTGTCCAACTAGGGTTTTTAACCAATCATGTGCCTCCAATAGGTGTGTTTGTGTCATTGGATGATCAATTAGGTCATTTTCGTCCTCCCTAGGCTTATTCTTGTCCAATTAGGGTTTTTAACCAATCTTGTGCATCCAATAAGTTGAGTTGTGTCATTGGATTAACATTTAGGTCATTTTCGTTCTCCCTAGGCTTATTCTTGTCCAATTAGGGTTTTTAACCAATCTTGTGCATCAAATAGGTGTGTTTGTGTCATTGGATGATCAATTAGGTCATTTTCGTCCTCCCTAGGCTTATTCTTGTCCAATTAGGGTTTTTAACCAATCTTGTGCATCCAATAAGTTGAGTTGTGTCATTGGATTAACATTTAGGTCATTTTCATTCTCCCTAGGCTTATTCTTGTCCAATTAGGTTTTTAACCAATCTTGTGCATCCAATAAGTTCATTTGTTTCATTGGATTCACATTTAGGTCATTTTCGTCCTCCCTAGGCATATTCTTGTCCAATTAGGGTTTTTAACCAATCTTGTGCATCCAATAGGTGTGTTTATGTCCTTGGATGATCAATTAGGTCATTTTCGTCCTCCCTAGGCATATTCTTGTCCAATTAGGGTTTTTAACCAATCTTGTGCATCCAATAGGTGTGTTTGTGTCATTGGATGATCAATTAGGTCATTTTCGTCCTCCCTAGGCTTATTCTTGTCCAATTAGGGTTTTTAACCAATCTTGTGCATCCAATAAGTTGAGTTGTGTCATTGGATTAACATTTAGGTCATTTTCGTTCTCCCTACGCTTATTCTTGTCCAATTAGGGTTTTTAACCAATCTTGTGCGTCGAATAGGTGTGTTTGTGTCATTGGATGATCAATTAGGTCATTTTCGTCCTCCCTAGGCATATTCTTGTCCAATTAGGGTTTTTAACCAATCTTGTGCATCCAATAGGTGTGTTTGTGTCATTGGATGATCAATTAGGTCATTTTCGTCCTCCATAGTCATATTCTTTTCCAATTAGGGTTTTTAACCAATCTTGTGCATCCAATAGGTGTGTTTGTGTCATTGGATGATCAATTAGGTCATTTTCGTCCTCCCTAGGCATATTCTTGTCCAATTAGGGTTTTTAACCAATCTTGTGCATCCAATAGGTGAGTTTGTGTCGTAGGATGATCAATTAGGTTATTTTCATCCTCCCTATGCTTATTCTTGTCCAATTAGGGTTTTTTAACCAATC
Organism: Cicer pinnatifidum; assembly: GCA_037974775.1. Lineage (NCBI taxonomy): Eukaryota > Viridiplantae > Streptophyta > Magnoliopsida > Fabales > Fabaceae > Cicer > Cicer pinnatifidum. Next base: position 139,140 of record JBBPBR010001224.1, on the reverse strand, counting down.
TTGTGCATCTAATAAGTTCATTTGTGTCATTGGATGATCAATTAGGTCATTTTCGTCCTCCCTAGGCTTATTCTTGTCCAATTAGGGTTTTTAACCAATCTTGTGCATCCAATAGGTGTGTTTGTGTCATTGGATGATCAATTAGGTCATTTTCGTCCTCCATAGGCTTATTCTTGTCCAATTAGGGTTTTTAACTACTCTTGTGCATCCAATAAGTTCATTTGTGTCATTGGATGATCAATTAGGTCATTTTCGTCCTCCCTAGGCATATTCTTGTCCAATTAGGGTTTTTAACCAATCTTGTGCATCCAATAGGTGTGTTTGTGTCATTGGATGATCAATTAGGTCATTTTCGTCCTCCCTAGGCATATTCTTGTCCAATTAGGGTTTTTAACCAATCTTGTGCATCCAATAGGTGTGTTTGTGTCATTCGATGATCAATTAGGTCATTTTCGACCTCCCTAGGCATATTCTTGTCCAATTAGGGTTTTTAACCAATCTTGTGCATCCAATAGGTGTGTTTGTGTCATTGGATGATCAATTACGTCCTTTTCGTCCTCCCTAGGCATATTCTTGTCCAATTAGGGTTTTTAACCAAACTTGTGCATCCAATAGGTGTGTTTGTGTCATTGGATTATCAATTAGGTCATTTTCGTCCTCCCTAGGCATATTCTTGTCCAATTAGGGTTTTTAACCAATCTTGTGCATCCAATAAGTTGAGTTGTTTCATTGGATTAACATTTAGGTCATTTTCGTCCTCCCTAGGCTTATTCTTGTCCAATTAGGGTTTTTAACCAATCTTGTGCATCCAATAGGTGTGTTTGTGTCATTGGATGATCAATTAGGTCATTTTCGTCCTTCCTAGGCTTATTCTTGCCCAATTAGGGTTTTTAACCAATCTTGTGCATCCAATAAGTTGAGTTGTGTCATTGGATTAACATTTAGGTCATTTTCGTCCTCCCTAGGCTTATTCTTGTCCTATTAGGGTTTTTAACCAATCTTGTGCATCCAATAAGTTCATTTGTGTCATTGGTTTAACATTTAGGTCATTTTCGTCCTCCCTAGGCATATTCTTGTCCAATTAGAGTTTTAGACCAATCTTGTGCTTCTAATAGGTGTGTTTGTGTCATTGGATGATCAATTAGGTTATTTTCGTCCTCCCTAGGCTTATTCTTGTCCAATTAGGGTTTTTAACTAATCTTGTGCATCCAATAAGTTCATTTGTGTCATTGGATGATCAATTAGGTCATTTTCGTCCTCCCTAGGCATATTCTTGTCCAATTAGGGTTTTTAACCAATCTTGTGCATCCAATAGGTGTGTTTGTGTCATTGGATGATCAATTAGGTCATTTTCGTCCTCCCTAGGCTTATTCTTGTCCAATTAGGGTTTTTAACCAATCTTGTGCATCCAATAGGTGTGTTTGTGTCATTGGATGATCAATTAAGTCATTTTCGTCCTCCCTAGGCTTATTCTTGTCCATTTAGGGTTTTTAACCAATCTTGTGCATCCAATAGGTGTGTTTGTGTCATGTGATGATCAATTAGGTCATTTTCGTCCTCCCTAGGCTTATTCTTGTCCAATTAGGGTTTTTAACCAATCTTGTGCATCCGATAAGTTTGTTTGTGTCATTGAATTAATATTTAGGTCATTTTCGTCCTCCCTAGGCATATTCTTGTCCAATTAGGGTTTTTAACCAATCTTGTGCATTCAATAGGTGTGTTTGTGTCATTGGATTATCAATTAGGTCATTTTCGTCCTCCCTAAGCATATTCTTGTCCAATTAGGGTTTTTAACCAATCTTGTGCATCCAATAGGTGTGTTTGTGTCATTGGATGATCAATTAGGTCATTTTCGTCCTCGCTAGGCTTATTCTTGTCCAATTAGGGTTTTTAACCGATCTTGTGCACCCAATAGGTGTGTTTGTATCATTGGATGATCAATTAGGTTATTTTCGTCCTCCCTATGCATATTCTTGTCCAATTATGGTTTTTAACCAATCTTGTGCATCCAATAGGTGTGTTTGTGTCATTGGATGATCAATTAGGTTATTTTCGTCCTCCCTATGCATATTCTTGTCCAATTAGGGTTTTTAACGAATCTTGTGCATCCAATTGGTGTGTTTGTGTCATTGGATGATCAATTAGGTCATTTTCGTCCTCCCTAGGCTTATTCTTGTCCAATTAGGGTTTTTAACCAATCTTGTGCATCCAATAAGTTGAGTTGTGTCATTGGATTAACATTTAGGTCATTTTCGTCCTCCCTAGGCTTATTCTTGTCCAACTAGGGTTTTCAACCAATCTTGTGCATCGAATAGGTGTTTTTGTGTCATTGGATGATCAATTAGGTCATTATCGTCCTCCCTAGGCTTATTCTTGTCCAATTAGGGTTTTTAACCAATCTTGTGCATCCAATAGGTGTATTTGTGTCATTGGATGATCAATTAGGTCATTTGCGTCCTCCCTAGGCTTATTCTTGCCCAATTAGGGTTTTTAACCAATCTTGTGCTTCCAATAAGTTGAGTTGTGTCATTGGATTAACATTTAGGTCATTTTCGTCCTCCCTAGGCTTATTTTGTCCGATTAGGGTTTTTAACCAATCTTTTGCATCCAATAAGTTAACTTGTGTCATTGGATTAACATTTAAGTCATTTTCGTCCTCCCTAGGCTTATTCTTTCCCAATTAGGGTTTTTAACCAATCTTGTGCATCCAATTGGTGTGTTTGTGTCATTGGATGATCAATTAGGTTATTTTCGTCCTCCCTAGGCTAATTCTTGTCCAATTAGGGTTTTTAACTAATCTTGTGCATCCAATAAGTTCATTTGTGTCATTGGATGATCAATTAGGTCATTTTCGTCCTCCGTAGGCATATTCTTGTCCAATTAGGGTTTTTAACCAATCTTGTGCATCCAATAGGTGTGTTTGTGTCATTGGATGATCAATTAGGTCATTTTCGTCCTCCCTAGGCTTATTCTTGTCCAATTAGGGTTTTTAACCAATCTTGTGCATCCGATAAGTTTGTTTGTGTCATTGAATTAATATTTAGGTCATTTTCGTCCTCCCTAGGCATATTCTTGTCCAATTTGGGTTTTTAACCAATCTTGTGCATCCAATAGGTGTGTTTGTGTCATTGGATGATCAATTAGGTAATTTTCGTCCTCCCTAGGCATATTCTTGTCCAATTAGGGTTTTTAACCAAACTTTTGTATCCAATAAGTTGAGTTGTGTCATTGGATTAACATTTAGGTCATTTTCGTCCTCCCTAGGCTTATTCTTGTCCAATTAGGGTTTTTAACCAATCTTGTGCATCCAATAGGTGTGTTTGTGTCATTGGATGATCAATTAGGTCATTTTCGTCCTCCCTAGGCTTATTTTTGCCCAATTAGGGTTTTTGACCAATCTTGTGCATCCAATAAGTTGAGTTGTGTCATTGGATTAACATTTAGGTCATTTTCGTCCTCCCTAGGCTTATTTTGTCCGATTAGGGTTTTTAACCAATCTTGTGCATCCAATAAGTTCATTTGTGTCATTGGATTAACATTTAGGTCATTTTCGTCCTCCCTAGGCATATTCTTGTCCAATTAGAGTTTTAGACCAATCTTGTGCATCCAATAGGTGTGTTTGTGTCATTGGATGATCAATTAGGTTATTTTCGTCCTCCCTAGGCTTATTCTTGTCCAATTAGGGTTTTTAACTAATCTTGTGCATCCAATAAGTTCATTTGTGTCTTTAGATGATCAATTAGGTCATTTTAGTCCTCCCTAGGAATATTATTGTCAAATTAGGGTTTTTAACCAATCTTGTGCATCCAATAAGTTGAGTTGTGTCATTGGATTAACATTTACGTCATTTTCGTCCTCCCTAGGCATATTCTTGTCCAATTAGGGTTTTTACCCAGTCATGTGCATCCAATAGGTGTGTTTGTGTCATTGGATGATCAATTAGGTCATTTTCGTCCTCCCTAGGCATATTCTTGTCCAATTAGGGTTTTTAACGAATCTTGTGCATCCAATTGGTGTGTTTGTGTCATTGGATGATCAATTAGGTCATTTTCGTCCTCCCTAGGCTTATTCTTGTCCAATTAGGGTTTTTAACCAATCTTGTGCATCCAATAAGTTGAGTTGTGTCATTGGATTAACATTTAGGTCATTTTCGTCCTCCCTAGGCTTATTCTTGTCCAATTAGGATTTTTAACCAATCTTGTGCATCCTATAGGTGTGTTTGTGTGATTGGATGATCAATTAGGTAACTTTCGTCCTCCCTATGCTTATTCTTGCCCAATTAGGGTTTTTAACCAATCTTGTGCATCCAATAAGTTGAGTTGTGTCATTGGATTAACATTTAGGTCATTTTCGTCCTCCCTAGGCTTATTCTTGTCCAATTAGGGTTTTTAACCAATCTTGTGCATCCAATAGGTGTGTTTGTGGCTTTGGATGATCAATTAGGTCATTTTCGTCCTCCCTAGGCTTATTCTTGTCCAATTAGGGTTTTTAACCAATCTTGTGCATCCAATAAGTTCATTTGTGTCATTGGATTAACATTTAGGTCATTTTCGTCCTCCCTAGGTATATTCTTGTCCAATTAGGGTTTTTAACCAATCTTGTGCTTCCAATAGGTGTGTTTGAGTCATTGGATAATCAATTAGGTCATTTTCGTCCTCCCTAGGCTTATTCTTGTCCAATTAGGGTTTTTAACCAATCTTGTGCATCCAATAAGTTTGTTTGTGTCATTGAATTAATATTTAGGTCATTTTCGTCCCCCCCTAGGCATATTCTTGTCCAATTAGGGTTTTTAACCAATCTTGTGCATCCAATAGGTGTGTTTGTGTCATTGGATGATCAATTAGGTCATTTTCGTCCTCCCTAGGCTTATTCTTGTCCAATTAGGGTTTTTAACCAATCTTGTGCATCCAATAAAGTTCATTTGTGTCATTGGATTAACATTTAGGTCATTTTCGTCCTCCCTAGGCATATTCTTGTCCAATTAGGGTTTTTAACCAATCTTGTTCATCCAATAGGTGTGTTTGTGTCATTGGATGATCAATTAGGTCATTTTCGTCCTCCCTAGGCTTATTCTTGTCCAATTAGGGTTTTTAACCAATCTTGTGCATCCGATAAGTTTGTTTGTGTCATTGAATTAATATTTAGGTCATTTTCGCCTTCCCTAGGCATATTCTTGTCCAATTAGGGTTTTTAACCAATCTTGTGCATCCAATAGGTGTGTTTGTGTCATTGGATGATCAATTAGGTCATTTTCGTCCTCCCTAGGCTTATTCTTGTCCAATTAGGGTTTTTAACCAATCTTGTGCATCCGATAAGTTTGTTTGTGTCATTGAATTAATATATAGGTAATTTTCGTCCTCCCTAGGCATATTCTTGTCCAATTAGGGTTTTTAACCAATCTTGTGCATCCAATAGGTGTGTTTGTGTCATTGGATGATCAATTAGGTCATTTTCGTCCTCCCTAGGCTTATTCTTGTCCAATTAGGGTTTTTAACCAATCTTGTGCATCCAATAAGTTGAGTTGTGTCATTGGATTAACATTTAGGTCATTTTCGTCCTCCCTAGGCTTATTCTTGTCCAATTAGGGTTTTTAACCAATCTTGTGCATCCAATAACTTTGTTTGTGTCCTTGAATTAATATTTAGGTCATTTTCGTCATCCCTAGGCATATTCTTGTCAAATTAGGGTTTTTAACCAATCTTGTGCATCCAATAGGTGTGTCTGTGTCATTGGATGATCAATTAGGTCATTTTCGTCCTCCCTAGGCATATTCTTGTCCAATTAGGGTTTTTAACCAATCTTGTGCATCCAATAGGTGTGTTTGTGTCATTGGATGATCAATTAGGTCATTTTCGTCCTCCCTAGGCTTATTCTTGTCCAATTAGGGTTTTTAACCAATCTTGTGCATCCAATAAGTTGAGTTGTGTCATTGGATTAACATTTAGGTCATTTTCGTCCTCCCTAGGCTTATTCTTGTCCAATTAGGGTTTTTAACCAATCTTGTGCATCCAATAGGTGTGTTTGTTTCATTGGATGATCAATTAGGTCATTTTCGTCCTCCCTAGGCTTATTCTTTCCCAATTAGGGTTTTTAACCAATCTTGTGCATGCAATCAGTTGAGTTGTGTCATTGGATTAACATTTAGGTCATTTTCGTCCTCCCTAGGCTTATTCTTGTCCAATTAGGGTTTTTAACCAATCTTGTGCATCCAATAATTCATTTGTGTCATTGGATTAACATTTAGGTCATTTTCGTCCTCCCTGGGCATATTCTTGTCCAATTAGAGTTTTAGACAAATTTTGTGCATCCAATAGGTGTGTTTGTGTCATTGGATGATCAATTAGGTTATTTTCGTCCTCCCTAGGCTTATTCTTGTCCAATTAGGGTTTTTAACTAATCTTGTGCATCCAATAAGTTCATTTGTGTCATTGGATGATCAATTAGGTCATTTTCGTCCTCCTTAGGCATATTCTTGTCCAATTAGGGTTTTTAACCAATCTTGTGCATCCAATAGGTGTGTTTGTGTCATTGGATGATCAATTAGGTCATTTTCGTCCTCGCTAGGCTTATTCTTGTCCAATTAGGGTTTTTAACCGATCTTGTGCACCCAATAGGTGTGTTTGTATCATTGGATGATCAATTAGGTTATTTTCGTCCTCCCTATGCATATTCTTGTCCAATTATGGTTTTTAACCAATCTTGTGCATCCAATAGGTGTGTTTGTGTCATTGGATGATCAATTAGGTTATTTTCGTCCTCCCTAGGCATATTCTTGTCCAATTAGGGTTTTTAACGAATCTTGTGCATCCAATTGGTGTGTTTGTGTCATTGGATGATCAATTAGGTCATTTTCGTCCTCCCTAGGCTTATTCTTGTCCAATTAGGGTTTTTAACCAATCTTGTGCATGCAATAAGTTGAGTTGTGTCATTGGATTAACATTTAGGTCATTTTCGTCCTCCCTAGGCTTATTCTTGTCCAATTAGGGTTTTTAACCAATCTTGTGCATCCAATAAGTTCATTTGTGTCATTGGATTAACATTTAGGTCATTTTCGTCCTCCCTGGGCATATTCTTGTCCAATTAGAGTTTTAGACAAATTTTGTGCATCCAATAGGTGTGTTTGTGTCATTGGATGATCAATTAGGTTATTTTCGTCCTCCCTAGGCTTATTCTTGTCCAATTAGGGTTTTTAACTAATCTTGTGCATCCAATAAGTTCATTTGTGTCATTGGATGATCAATTAGGTCATTTTCGTCCTCCCTAGGCTATTTTTTGTCTAATTAGGGTTTTTAACCAATCTTATGCATCCGATAAGTTTGTTTGTGTCATTGAATTAATATTTAGGTCATTTTCGTCCTCCCTAGGCATATTCTTGTCCAATTAGGGTTTTTAACCAATCTTGTGCATCCAATAGGTGTGTTTGTGTCATTGGATGATCAATTAGGTCATTTTCGTCCTCCCTAGGTTTATTCTTGTCCAATTAGGGTTTTTAACCAATCATGTGCATCCAATAGGTGTGTTTGTGTCATTGGATGATCAATTAGGTCATTTTCGTCCTCCCTAGGTTTATTCTTGTCCAATTAGGGTTTTTAACCAATCTTGTGCATCCAATAGGTGTGTTTGTGTCATTGGATGATCAATTAGGTCATTTTCGTCCTCCCTAGGCTTATTCTTGTCCAATTAGGGTTTTTAACCAATCTTGTGCATCCAATAAGTAGAGTTGTGTCATTGGATTAACATTTGAGTCATTTTCGTTCTCCCTAGGCTTATTCTTGTCCAATTAGGGTTTTTAACCAATCTTGTGCATCCAATAGGTGTGTTTGTGTCATTGGATGATCAATTAGGTCATTTTCGTCCTCCCTAGGCTTATTCTTGTCCAATTAGGGTTTTTAACCAATCTTGTGCATCCAATAGGTGTGTTTGTGTCATTGGATGATCAATTAGGTCATTTTCGTCCTCCCTAGTTTTATTCTTGTCCAATTAGGGTTTTTAACCAATCTTGTGCATCCAATAAGTTGAGTTGTGTCATTGGATTAACATTTAGGTCATTTTCGTCCTCCCTAGGCTTATTCTTGTCCAATTAGGGTTTTTAACCAATCTTGTGCATCCAATAGGTGTTTTTGTGTCATTGGATGATCAATTAGGTTATTTTCGTCCTCCCTAGGCTTATTCTTGTCCAATTAGGGTTTTTAACTAATCTTGTGCATCCATTAAGTTCATTTGTGTAATTGGATGATCAACTAGGTCATTTTCGTCCTCCCTAGGCATATTCTTGTCAAATTAGGGTTTTTAACCAATCTTGTGCATCCAATAAGTTGAGTTGTGTCATTGGATTAACATTTACGTCATTTTCGTCCTCCCTAGGCATATTCTTGTCCAATTAGGGTTTTTAACCAATCCTGTGCATCCAATAGGTGTGTTTGTGTCATTGGATGATCAATTAGGTCATTTTCGTCCTCCCTAGGCATATTCTTGTCCAATTAGGGTTTTTAACGAATCTTGTGCATCCAATTGGTGTGTTTGTGTCATTGGATGATCAATTAGGTCATTTTCGTCCTCCCTTGGCATATTCTTGTCCAATTAGGGTTTTTAACCAATCTTGTGCATCCAATAGGTGTGTTTGTGTCATTGGATGATCAATTAGGTCATTTTCGTCCTCCCTAGGCATATTCTTGTCCAATTAGGGTTTTTAACGAATCTTGTGCATCCAATTGGTGTGTTTGTGTCATTGGATGATCAATTAGGTCATTTTCGTCCTCCCTAGGCTTATTCTTGTCCAATTATGGTTTTTAGCCAATCTTGTGCATCCAATAGGTGTGTTTGTGTCATTGGATGATCAATTAGGTCATTTTCGTCCTCCATAGGCTTATTCTTGTCCAATTAGGGTTTTTAACCAATCTTGTGCATCCAATAAGTTGAGTTGCGTCATTGGATTAACATTTAGGTCATTTTCGTCGTCCCTAGGCTTATTCTTGTCCAATTAGGGTTTTTAACCAATCTTGTGCATCCAATAGGTGTGTTTGTGTCATTGGATGATCAATTAGGTCATTTTCATCCTCCCTAGGCTTATTCTTGTCCAATTAGGGTTTTTAACCGATCTTGTGCATCCAATAGGTGTGTTTGTGTCATTGGATGATCAATTAGGTCATTTTCGTCCTCCTTAGGCATATTCTTGTCTAATTAGGGTTTTTAACCAATCTTGAGCATCCAATAGGTGTGTTTGTGTCATTGGATGATCAATTAGGTCATTTTCGTCCTCCCTAGGCTTATTCTTGTCCAATTAGGGTTTTTAACCAATCTTGTGCATCCAATAAGTTGAGTTGTGTCATTGGATTAACATTTAGGTCATTTTCGTCCTCAATAGGCTTATTCATGTCCAATTAGGGTTTTTAACCAATCTTGTGCATTTAATAAGTTCATTTGTGTCATTGGATTACCATTTAGGTCATTTTCGTCCTCCTTAGGCATATTCTTGTCCAATTAGAGTTTTAGACCAATCTTGTGCATCCAATAGGTGTGTTTGTGTCATTGGATGATCAATTAGGTTATTTTCGTCCTCCCTAGGCTTATTCTTGTCCAATTAGGGTTTTTAACAAATCTTGTGCATCCAATAAGTTCATTTGTGTCATTGGATGATCAATTAGGTCATTTTCGTCCTCCCTATGCATATTCTTGTCCAATTAGGGTTTTTAACCATTCTTGTACATCCAATAGGTGTGTTTGTGTCATTGGATGATCAATTAGGTTATTTTCGTCCTCCCTAGGCTTATTCTTGTCCAATTAGGGTTTTTAACTAATCTTGTGCATCCAATTGGTGTGTTTGTGTCATTGGATGATCAATTAGGTCATTTTAGTCCTCCCTAGGCATATTCTTGTCCAATTAGGGTTTTCAACGAATCTTGTGCATCCAATTGGTGTGTTTGTGTCATTGGATGATCAATTAGGTCATTTTCGTCCTCCCTAGGCTTATTCTTGTCCAATTAGGGTTTTTAACCAATCTTGTGCATCCAATAAGTTGAGTTGTGTCATTGGATTAACATTTAGGTCATTTTCGTCCTCCCTAGACTTATTCTTGTCCAATTAGGGTTTTTAACCAATCTTGTGCATCCAATAAGTTGAGTTGTGTCATTGGATTAACATTTAGGTCATTTTCGTCGTCCCTAGGCTTATTCTTGTCCAATTAGGGTTTTTAACCAATCTTGTGCATCCGATAAGTTTGTTTGTGTCATTGAATTAATATTTAGGTCATTTTCGTCCTCCCTAGGCTTATTCTTGTCCAATTAGAGTTTTTAACCAATCTTGTGAATCCAATAGGTGTGTTTGTGTCATTGGATGATCAATTAGGTCATTTTCGTCCTCCCTAGGCATATTCTTGTCCAATTAGGGTTTTTAACCAATCTTGTGCATCCAATAGGTGTGTTTGTGTCATTGGATAATTAATTAGGTAATTTTTGTCCTCCCTAAGCATATTCTTGTCCAATTAGGGTTTTTAACCAATCTTGTGCATCCAATAGGTGTGTTTGTGTCATTGGATGATCAATTAGGTCATTTTCGTCCTCCCTAGGCTTATTCTTGTCCAATTAGGGTTTTTAACCAATCTTGTACATCCAATAGGTGTGTTTGTGTCATTGGATGATCAATTAGGTCATTTTCGTCCTCCCTAGGCTTATTCTTGTCCAATTAGGGTTTTTAACCGATCTTGTGCATCCAATAGGTGTGTTTGTGTCATTGGATGATCAATTAGGTTATTTTCGTCCTCTCTAGGCATATTCTTGTCCAATTAGGGTTTTTAACCAATCTTGTGCATCCAATAGGTGTGTTTGTGTCATTGGATGATCAATTAGGTCATTTTCGTCCTCCCTAGGCTTATTCTTGTCCAATTAGGGTTTTTAACCAATCTTGTGCATCCAATAAGTTGAGTTGTGTCATTGGATTAACATTAAGGTCATTTTCATTCTCCCTAGGCTTATTCTTGTCCAATTAGGGTTTTTAACCAATCTTGTGCATCCAATAGGTGTGTTTGTGTCATTGGATGATCAATTAGGTCATTTTCGTCCTCCCTAGGCTTATTCTTGTCCAATTAGGGTTTTTAACCAATCTTGTGCATCCAATAGGTGTGTTTGTGTCATTGGATGATCAATTAGGTCATTTTCGTCCTCCCTAGGCTTATTCTTGTCCAATTAGGGTTTTTAACCAATCTTGTGCATCCAATAGGTGTGTTTGTGTCATTGGATGATCAATTAGGTCATTTTCGTCCTCCCTAGGCTTATTCTTGTCCAATTAGGGTTTTTAACCAATCTTGTGCATCCAATAAGTTCATTTGTGTCATTGGATGATCAATTAGGTCATTTTCGTCCTTCCTAGGCATATTCTTGATCAACTAGGGTTTTAAACCAATCTTGTGCATCCAATAGGTGTGTTTGTGTCATTGGATGATCAATTAGGTCATTTTCGTCCTCCCTAGGCTTATTCTTGTCCAATTAGGGTTTTTAACCAATCTTGTGCATCCAATAGGTGTGTTTGTGTCATTGGATGATCAATTAGGTCATTTTCGTCCTCCCTAGGCTTATTCTTGTCCAATTAGGGTTTTTAACCAATCTTGTGCATCCAATAGGTGTGTTTGTGTCATTGGATGATCAATTAGGTCATTTTCGTCCTCCCTAGGCTTATTCTTGTCCAATTAGGGTTTTTAACCAATCTTGTGCATCCAATAAGTTCATTTGTGTCATTGGATGATCAATTAGGTCATGTTCGTCCTCCCTAGGCATATTCTTGCCCAACTAGGGTTTTAAACCAATCTTGTGCATCCAATAGGTGTGTTTGTGTCATTGGATGATCAATTAGGTAATTTTCATCCTCCCTAGGCTTATTCTCGTCCAATTAGGGTTTTTAACCAATCTTGTGCATCGAATAGGTGTGTTTGTGTCATTGGATGATATATTAGGTCATTTTCTTCCTCCCTAGGCTAATTCTTGTCCAATTAGGGTTTTTAACCAATCTTGTGCATCCAATAGGTGTGTTTGTGTCATTGGATGATCAATTTGGTCATTTTCGTCCTCCCTAGGCTTATTCTTGTCCAATTAGGGTTTTTAACCAATCTTGTGCATCCAATAACTTTGTTTGTGTCATTGAATTAATATCTAGGTCATTTTTGTCCTCCGTAGGCATATTCTTGTCCAATTAGGGTTTTTAACCAATCTTGTGCATCCAATAGGTGTGTTTGTGTCATTGGATGATCAATTAGGTCATTTTCGTCCTCCCTAGGCTTATTCTTGTCCAATTAGGGTTTTTAACCAATCTTGTGCATCCAATAAGTTCATTTGTGTCATTGGATTAACATTTAGGTAATTTTCGTCCTCCCTAGGGATATTCTTGTCCAATTAGAGTTTTAGACCAATCTTGTGCATCCAATAGGTGTGTTTGTGTCATTGGATGATCAATTAGGTTATTTTCGTCCTCCCTAGGCTTATTCTTGTCCAATTAGGGTTTTTAACTAATCTTGTGCATCAAATAAGTTCATTTGTGTCATTGGATGATCAATTAGGTCATTTTCGTCCTCCCTAGGCATATTCTTGTCCAATTATGGTTTTTAACCAATCTTGTGCATCCAATAGGTGTGTTTGTGTCATTGGATGATCAATTAGGTCATTTTCGTCCTCCCTAGGCTTATTCTTGTCCAATTAGGGTTTTTAACCAATCTTGTGCATCCAATAGGTGTGTTTGTGTCATTGGATGATCAATTAGGTCATTTTCGTCCTCCCTAGGCTTATTCTTGTCCAATTAGGGTTTTTAACCAATCTTGTGCATCCGATAAGTTTGTTTGTGTCATTGAATTAATATTTAGGTCATTTTCGCCTTCCCTAGGCATATTCTTGTCCAATTAGGGTTTTTAACCAATCTTGTGCATCCAATAGGTGTGTTTGTGTCATTGGATGATCAATTAGGTCATTTTCGTCCTCCCTAGGCTTATTCTTGTCCAATTAGGGTTTTTAACCAATCTTGTGCATCCAATAAGTTCATTTGTGTCATTGGATTAACATTTAGGTCATATCAGTCCTCCCTAGGCATATTCTTGTCCAATTAGCGTTTTTAACCAATCTTGTGCATCCAATAAGTTCATTTGTGTTATTGGATTAACATTTAGGTCATATTCGTCCTCTCTAGGCATATTCTTGTCCAATTTGGGTTTTTAACCAATCTTGTGCATCCAATTACTTTGTTTGTGTCATTGAATTAATATTTAGGTCATTTTCGTCCTGCCTAGGGATATTCTTGTCCAATTAGGGTTTTTAACCAATCTTGTGCATCCAATAGGTGTGTTTGTGTCATTGGATGATCAATTAGGTCATTTTCGTCCTCCCTAGGCTTATTCTTGTCCAATTAGGGTTTTTAACCAATCTTGTGCATCCAATAAGTTCATTTGTGTTATTGGATTAACATTTTGGTCATATTCGTCCTCCCTAGGCATATTCTTGTCCAATTATAGTTTTTAACCAATCTTGTGCATCCAATAGGTGTGTTTGTGTCATTGGATGATCAATTAGGTCATTTTCGTCCTCCCTAGGCATATTCTTGTCCAATTAGAGTTTTTAACCAATCTTGTGCATCCAATAGGTGTGTTTGTGTCATTGGATGATCAATTAGGTCATTTTCGTCCTCCCTAGGCTTATTCTTGTCCAATTATGGTTTTTAACCAATCTTGTGCATCCAATAGGTGTGTTTGTGTCATTTGATGATCAATTAGGTCATTTTCGTCCTCCCTAGGCTTATTATTGTCCAATTAGGGTTTTTAACCAATCTTGTGCATCCAATAAGTTCATTAGTGTCATTGGATGATCAATTAGGTCATTTTCGTCCTCCCTAGGCATGTTCTTGTCCAATTAGGGTTTTTAACCAATCTTGTGCATCCAATAGGTGTGTTTGTGTCATTGGATGATCAGTTAGGTCATTTTCGTCCTCCCTAGGCATATTCTTGTCCAATTAGGGTTTTTAACCAATCTTGTGCATCCAATAGGTGTGTTTGTGTCATTGGATGATCAATTAGGTCATTTTCGTCCTCCCTAGGCTTATTCTTGTCCAATTAGGGTTTTTAACCAATCTTGTGCATCCAATAACTTCGTTTGTGTCATTGGATTAACATTTAGGTCATTTTCGTCCTCCCTAGGCTTATTCTTGTCCAATTAGGGTTTTTAACCAATCTTGTGCATCCAATAGGTGTGTTTGTGTCATTGGATGATCAATTAGGTGATTTTTGTCCTCCCTAGGCATATTCTTGTCCAATTAGGGTTTTTATTCAATCTTGTGCATCCAATAGGTGTGTTTGTGTCATTGGATGATCAATTAGGTCATTTACGTCCTCCCTAGGCTTATTCTAGTTCAATTAGGGTTTTTAACCAATCTTGTGCATCCAATAACTTTGTTTGTGTCATTGAATTAATATTTAGGTCATTTACGTCCTCCCTAGGCATATTCTTGTCCAATTAGGGTTTTTAACCAATCTTGGGCATCCAATAGGTGTATTTGTGTCGTTGGATGATCAATTAGGTCATTTTCGTCCTCCCTAGGCTTATTCTTGTCCAATTAGGGTTTTTAACCAATCTTGTGCATCCAATAGGTGTGTTTGTGTCATTGGATGATCAATTAGGTCATTTTCGTCCTCCCTAGGCTTATTCTTGTCCAATTAGGGTTTTTAACCAATCTTGTGCATCCAATAAGTTGAGTTGTGTCATTGGATTAACATTTAGGTCATTTTCGTCCTCCCTAGGCTTATTCTTGTCCAATTAGGGTTTTTAACCAATCTTGTGCATCCAATAACTTTGTTTGTGTCCTTGAATTAATATTTAGGTCATTTTCGTCATCCCTAGGCATATTCTTGTCAAATTAGGGTTTTTAACCAATCTTGTGCATCCAATAGGTGTGTCTGTGTCATTGGATGATCAATTAGGTCATTTTCGTCCTCCCTAGGCATATTCTTGTCCAATTAGGGTTTTTAACCAATCTTGTGCATCCAATAGGTGTGTTTGTGTCATTGGATGATCAATTAGGTCATTTTCGTCCTCCCTAGGCTTATTCTTGTCCAATTAGGGTTTTTAACCAATCTTGTGCATCCAATAAGTTGAGTTGTGTCATTGGATTAACATTTAGGTCATTTTCGTCCTCCCTAGGCTTATTCTTGTCCAATTAGGGTTTTTAACCAATCTTGTGCATTTAATAAGTTCATTTGTGTCATTGGATTAACATTTAGGTCATTTTCGTCCTCCCTAGGCATATTCTTGTTCAATTAGAGTTTTAGACCAATCTTGTGCATCCAATAGGTGTGTTTGTGTCATTAGATGATCAATTAGGTTATTTTCGTCCTCCCTAGGCTTATTCTTGTCCAATTAGGGTTTTTAACTAATCTTGTGCATCCAATAAGTTGAGTTGTGTCATTGGATTAACATTTAGGTCATTTTCGTCCTCCCTAGGCTTATTTTGTCCGATTAGGGTTTTTAACCAATCTTGTGCATCCAATAAGTTCATTTGTGTCATTGGATTAACATTTAGGTCATTTTCGTCCTCTCTAGGCATATTCTTGTCCAATTAGAGTTTTAGACCAATCTTGTGCATCCAATAGGTGAGTTTGTGTCATTGGATGATCAATTAGGTTATTTTCGTCCTCCCTAGGCTTATTCTTGTCCAATTAGGGTTTTTAACAAATCTTGTGCATCCAATAAGTTCATTTGGGTCATTGGATTAACATTTAGGTCATTTTCGTCCTCCCTAGGCATATTCTTGTCCAATTAGGGTTTTTAACCAATCCTGTGCATCCAATAGGTGTGTTTGTGTCATTGGATGATCAATTAGGTCATTTTCGTTCTCCCTAGGCTTATTCTTGTCCAATTAGGGTTTTTAACCAATCTTGTGCATCCAATAGGTTGAGTTGTGTCATTGGATAAACATTTAGGTCATTTTCGTCCTCCCTAGGCTTATTCTTGTCCAATTAGGGTTTTTAACCAATCTTGTGCATCCAATAGGTGTGTTTGTGTCATTGGATGATCAATTAGGTCATTTTCGTCCCCCCCTAGGCTTATTCTTGCCCAATTAGGGTTTTTAACCAATCTTGTGCATCCAATAAGTTGAGTTGTGTCATTGGATTAACATTTAGGTCATTTTCGTCCTCCCTAGGCTTATTCTTGTCCAATTAGGGTTTTTAACGAATCTTGTGCATCCAATAGGTGTTTTTGTGTCATTGGATGATCAATTAGGTTATTTTCGTCCTCCCTAGGCTTATTTTTGTCCAATTAGGGTTTTTAACTAATCTTGTGCATCCAATAAGTTCATTTGTGTAATTGGATGATCAATTAGGTCATTTTCGTCCTCCCTAGGCATATTCTTGTCAAATTAGGGTTTTTAACCAATCTTGTGCATCCCATAAGTTGAGTTGTGTCATTGGATTAACATTTAGGTCATTTTCGTCCTCCCTAGGCATATTCTTTCCCAATTAGGGTTTTTAACCAATCTTGTGCATCCAATTGGTGTGTTTGTGTCATTGGATGATCAATTAGGTCATTTTCGTCCTCCCTAGGCTTATTCTTGTCGAATTAGGGTTTTTAACCAATCTTGTGCATCCAATAGGTGTGTTTGTTTCATTGGATGATCAATTAGGTCATTTTCGTCCTCCCTAGGCTTATTCTTGCCCAATTAGGGTTTTTAACCAATCTTGTGCATCCAATAAGTTGAGTTGTGTCATTGGATTAACATTTAGGTCATTTTCGTCCTCCCTAGGCTTATTTTGTCCGATTAGGGTTTTTAACCAATCTTGTGCATCCAATAAGTTCATTTGTGTTATTGGATTAACATTTAGGTCATTTTCGTCCTCCCTAGGCATATTCTTGTCCAATTAGAGTTTTAGACCAATCTTGTGCATCCAATAGGTGTGTTTGTGTCATTGGATGATCAATTAGGTCATTTTCGTCCTCCCTAGGCTTATTCTTGTCCAATTAGGGGTTTTAACTAATCTTGTGCATCCAATAAGTTCATTTGTGTCATTGGATGATCAATTAGGTCATTTTCGTCCTCCCTAGGCTTATTCTTGTCCAATTAGGGTTTTTAACCGATCTTGTGCATCCAATAGGTGTGTTTGTGTCATTACATGATCTATTAGGTCATTTTCGTCCTCCCTAGGCATATTCTTGTCAAATTAGGGTTTTTAACCAATCTTGTGCATCCAATAGGTGTGTTTGTGTCATTGGATGATCAATTAGGTCATTTTCGTCCTCCCTAGGCTTATTCTTGTCCAATTAGGGTTTTTAACCAATCTTGTGCATCCAATAAGTTGAGTTGTGTCATTGGATTAACATTTAGGTCATTTTCGTTCTCCCTAGGCATATTCTTGTCCAATTAGGGTTTTTAACCCATCTTGTGCATCGAATAAGTTCATTTGTGTTATTGGATTAACATTTAGGTCATATTCGTCCTCCCTAGGCATATTGTTGTCCAATTAGGGTTTTTAACCAATCTTGTGCATCCAATAGGTGTGTTTGTGTCATTGGATGATCAATTAGGTCATTTTCGTCCTCCCTAGGCTTATTCTTGTCCAATTAGGGTTTTTAACCAATCTTGTGCATCCAATAACTTTGTTTGTGTCATTGAATTAATATTTAGGTCATTTTCGTCCTCCCTAGGCATATTCTTGTCCAATTAGGGTTTTTAATCAATCTTGTGCACCCAATAGGTGTGTTTGTGTCATTGGATGATCAATTTGGTCATTTTCGTCCTCCATAGGCTTATTCTTGTCCAATTAGGGTTTTTAACCAATCTTGTGCATCCAATATGTGTGTTTTTGTCATTGGATAATAAATTAGGTCATTTTCTTCCTCCCCAGGCTTATTCTTGTCCAATTAGGGTTTTCAACCAATCTTGTGCATCCAATAGAAGTGTTTGTGTCATTGGATGATCAATTAGGTCATTTTCGTCCTCTCTAGGCTTATTCTTGTCCAATTAGTGTTTTTAACCAATCTTGTGCATCCAATAGGTGTGTTTGTGTCATTGGATGATCAATTAGGTCATTTTCGTCCTCCCTAGGCATATTCTTGTCCAGTTAGGGTTTTTAACCAATCTTGTGCATCCAATAGGTGTGTTTGTGTCATTGGATGATCAATTAGGTCATTTTCGTCCTCCCTAGGCTTATTCTTGTCCAATTAGGGTTTTTAACCAATCTTGTGCATCCAATAAGTTCATTTGTGTCATTGGATTAACATTTAGGTCATTTTCGTCCTCCCTAGGCATATTCTTGTCCAATTATGGTTTTTAACCAATCTTGTGTATCCAATAGGTGTGCTTGTGTCATTGGATGATCAATTAGGTCATTTTGGTCCTCTCTAGGCTTATTCTTGTCCAATTAGGGTTTTTAACCAATCTTGTGCATCCAATAGGTGTGTTTGTGTCATTGGATGATCAATTAGGTCATTTTCGTCCTCCCTAGGCTTATTCTTGTCCAATTAGGGTTTTTAACCAATCTTGTGCATCCAATAACTTTGTTTGTGTCATTGAATTAATATTTAGGTCATTTTCGTCCTCGCTAGGCATATTCTTGTCCAATTAGGGTTTTTAACCAATCTTGTGCATCCAATAGGTGTGTTTGTGTCATTTGATGATCAATTAGGTCATTTTCGTCCTCCCTAGGCTTATTCTTGTCCAATTAGGGTTTTTAACAAATCTTGTGCATCCAATAAGTTCATTTGTGTCATTGGATGATCAATTAGGTCATTTTCGTCCTCCCTAGGCTTATTCTTGTCCAATTAGGGTTTTTAACCAATGTTGTGGATCCAATAACTTTGATTGTGTCATTGAATTAATATTTAGGTCATTTTCGTCCTCCCTAGGCTTATTCTTGTCCAATTAGGGTTTTTAACCAATCTTGTGCATCCAATAGGTGTGTTTGTGTCATTGGATGATCAATTAGGTCATTTTCGTCCTCCCTAGGCTTATTCTTGTCCAATTAGGGTTTTTAACCAATCTTGTGCATCCAATAGGTGTGTTTGTGTCATTGGATGATCAATTAGGTCATTTATCGTCCTCCCTAGGCTTATTCTTGTCCAATTAGGGTTTTTAACCAATCTTGTGCATCCAATAGGTTGAGTTGTGTCATTGGATTAACATTTAGGTCATTTTCGTCCTCCCTAGGCATATTCTTGTCCAATTAGGGTTTTTAACCAATCTTGTGCATCCAATAGGTGTGTTTGTGTCATTGGATGATCAATTAGGTCATTTTCGTCCTCCCTAGGCTTATTCTTGTCCAATTAGGGTTTTTAACCAATCTTGTGCATCCAATAGGTGTGTTTGTGTCATTGGATGATCAATTAGGTCATTTTCGTCCTCCCTAGGCTTATTCTTGTCCAATTAGGGTTTTTAACCATTCTTGTGCATCCAATAGGTGTGTTTGTGTCATTGGATGATCAATTAGGTCATTGTTGTCCTCCCTAGGCTTATTCTTGTCCAATTAGGGTTTTTAACCAATCTTGTGCATCCAATAGGTGTGTTTGTGTCATTGGATGATCAATTAGGTCATTTTCGTCCTCCCTAGGCTTATTCTTGTCCAATTAGGGTTTTTAACCAATCTTGTGCATCCAATAACTTCGTTTGTGTCATTGGATTAACATTTAGGTCATTTTCGTCCTCCCTAGGCTTATTCTTGTCCAATTAGGGTTTTTAACCAATCTTGTGCATCCAATAGGTGTGTTTGTGTCATTGGATGATCAATTAGGTGATTTTTGTCCTCCCTAGGCATATTCTTGTCCAATTAGGGTTTTTATTCAATCTTGTGCATCCAATAGGTGTGTTTGTGTCATTGGATGATCAATTAGGTCATTTACGTCCTCCCTAGGCTTATTCTAGTTCAATTAGGGTTTTTAACCAATCTTGTGCATCCAATAACTTTGTTTGTGTCATTGAATTAATATTTAGGTCATTTACGTCCTCCCTAGGCATATTCTTGTCCAATTAGGGTTTTTAACCAATCTTGGGCATCCAATAGGTGTATTTGTGTCGTTGGATGATCAATTAGGTCATTTTCGTCCTCCCTAGGCTTATTCTTGTCCAATTAGGGTTTTTAACCAATCTTGTGCATCCAATAGGTGTGTTTGTGTCATTGGATGATCAATTAGGTCATTTTCGTCCTCCCTAGGCTTATTCTTGTCCAATTAGGGTTTTTAACCAATCTTGTGCATCCAATAAGTTGAGTTGTGTCATTGGATTAACATTTAGGTCATTTTCGTCCTCCCTAGGCTTATTCTTGTCCAATTAGGGTTTTTAACCAATCTTGTGCATCCAATAACTTTGTTTGTGTCCTTGAATTAATATTTAGGTCATTTTCGTCATCCCTAGGCATATTCTTGTCAAATTAGGGTTTTTAACCAATCTTGTGCATCCAATAGGTGTGTCTGTGTCATTGGATGATCAATTAGGTCATTTTCGTCCTCCCTAGGCATATTCTTGTCCAATTAGGGTTTTTAACCAATCTTGTGCATCCAATAGGTGTGTTTGTGTCATTGGATGATCAATTAGGTCATTTTCGTCCTCCCTAGGCTTATTCTTGTCCAATTAGGGTTTTTAACCAATCTTGTGCATCCAATAAGTTGAGTTGTGTCATTGGATTAACATTTAGGTCATTTTCGTCCTCCCTAGGCTTATTCTTGTCCAATTAGGGTTTTTAACCAATCTTGTGCATTTAATAAGTTCATTTGTGTCATTGGATTAACATTTAGGTCATTTTCGTCCTCCCTAGGCATATTCTTGTTCAATTAGAGTTTTAGACCAATCTTGTGCATCCAATAGGTGTGTTTGTGTCATTAGATGATCAATTAGGTTATTTTCGTCCTCCCTAGGCTTATTCTTGTCCAATTAGGGTTTTTAACTAATCTTGTGCATCCAATAAGTTGAGTTGTGTCATTGGATTAACATTTAGGTCATTTTCGTCCTCCCTAGGCTTATTTTGTCCGATTAGGGTTTTTAACCAATCTTGTGCATCCAATAAGTTCATTTGTGTCATTGGATTAACATTTAGGTCATTTTCGTCCTCCCTAGGCATATTCTTGTCCAATTAGAGTTTTAGACCAATCTTGTGTGTCCAATAGGTGAGTTTGTGTCATTGGATGATCAATTAGGTTATTTTCGTCCTCCCTAGGCTTATTCTTGTCCAATTAGGGTTTTTAACTAATCTTGTGCATCCAATAAGTTCATTTGGGTCATTGGATGATCAATTAGGTCATTTTCGTCCTCCCTAGGCATATTCTTGTCCAATTAGGGTTTTTAACCAATCCTGTGCATCCAATAGGTGTGTTTGTGTCATTGGATGATCAATTAGGTCATTTTCGTTCTCCCTAGGCTTATTCTTGTCCAATTAGGGTTTTTAACCAATCTTGTGCATCCAATAGGTTAAGTTGTGTCATTGGATAAACATTTAGGTCATTTTCGTCCTCCCTAGGCTTATTCTTGTCCAATTAGGGTTTTTAACCAATCTTGTGCATCCAATAGGTGTGTTTGTGTCATTGGATGATCAATTAGGTCATTTTCGTCCTCCATAGGCTTATTCTTGTCCAATTAGGGTTTTTAACCAATCTTGTGCATCTAATAAGTTCATTTGTGTCATTGGATTTACATTTAGGTCATTTTCGTCCTCCCTAGGCATATTCTTGTCGAATTAGGGTTTTTAACCAATCTTGTGCATCCAATAGGTGTGTTTTTGTCATTGGATGATCAATTAGGTCATTTTCGTCCTCCCTAGGCATATTCTTGTCCAATTAGGGTTTTTAACCAATCTTGTGCATCCAATAGGTGTGTTTGTGTCATTGGATGATCAATTAGGTCATTTTCGTCCTCCCTAGGCTTATTCTTGTCCAATTAGGGTTTTTAACCAATCTTGTGCATCCAATAAGTTTGTTTGTTTCATTGAATTAATATTTAGGTCATTTTCGTCCACCCTAGGCTTATTCTTGTCCAATTAGGGTTTTTAACCAATCTTGTGCATCCAATAGGTGTGTTTGTGTCATTGGATGATCAATTAGGTCATTTTCGTCCTCCCTAGGCTTATTCTTGTCCAATTAGGGTTTTTAACCAATCTTGTGCATCCAATAGGTGTGTTTGTGTCATTGGATGATCAATTAGGTGATTTTCGTCCTCCCTAGCATTATTCTTGTCCAATTAGGGTTTTTAACCAATCTTGTGCATCCAATAGGTGTGTTTGTGTCATTGGATGATCAATTAGGCCATTTTCGTCCTCCCTAGGCATATTCTTGTCCAATTAGGGTTTTTAACCAATCTTGTGCATCCAATAGGTGTGTTTGTGTCATTGGATGATCAATTAGGTCATTTACGTCCTCCCTAGGCTTATTCTTGACCAATTAGGGTTTTTAACCAATCTTGTGCATCCAATAAGTTGAGTTGTGTCATTGGATTAGCATTTAGGTCATTTTCGTCCTCCCTAGGCTTATTCTTGTCCAATTAGGGTTTTTAACCAATCTTGTGCATCCAATAAGTTCATTTGTGTTATTGGATTAACATTTAGGTCATTTTCGTTCTCCCTATGCATATTCTTGTCCAATTAGAGATTTTAACCAATCTTGTGCATCCAATAGGTGTGTTTGTGTCATTGAATGATCAATTAGGTCATTTTCGTCCTTTCTATGCTTATTCTTGTTCAATTAGGGTTTTTAACCAATCTTGTGCATCCAATAGGTGTGTTTGTGTCATTGGATGATCAATTAGGTCATTTTCGTCCTCCCTAGGCTTATTCTTGTCCAATTAGGGTTTTTAACCAATCTTGTGCATCCAATAGGTGTGTTTGTGTCATTGGATGATCAATTAGGTCATTTTCGTCCTCCCTAGGCTTATTCTTGTCCAATTAGGGTTTTTAACCAATCTTGTGCATCCAATAGGTGTTTTTGTGTCATTGGATGATCAATTAGGTTATTTTCGTCCTCCCTAGGCTTATTCTTGTCCAATTAGGGTTTGTAACCAATCTTGTGCATCCAATAGGTGTGTTTGTGGCAATGGATGATCAATTAGGTCATTTTCGTCCTCCCTAGGCTTATTCTTGTCCAATTAGGGTTTTTAACCAATCTTGTGCATCCAATAGGTGTGTTTGTGTCATTGGATGATCAATTAGGTCATTTTCGTCCTCCCTAGGCTTATTCTTGTCCAATTAGGGTTTTTAACCAATCTTGTGCATCCAATAGGTGTGTTTGTGTCATTGGACGATCAATTAGGTCTTTTTCGTCCTCCCTAGGCATATTCTTGTCAAATTAGGGTTTTTAACCAATCTTGTGCATCCAATAAGTTGAGTTGTGTCATTGGATTAACATTTGGGTCATTTTCGTCCTCCATAGGCTTATTCTTGTCCAATTAGGGTTTTTAACCAATCTTGTGCATCCAATAAGTTGAGCTGTGTCATTGGATTAACATTTAGGTCATTTTCGTCCTCCCTAGGCTTATTCTTGTCCAATTAGGGTTTTTAACCAATCTTGTGCATCCAATAAGTTCATTTGTGTCATTGGATTAACATTTAGGTCATTTTCGTCCTCCCTAGGCATATTCTTTACCAATTAGGGTTTTTAACCAATCTTGTGCATCCAATAGGTGTGTTTGTGTCATTGGATGATCAATTAGGTCATTTTCGTCCTCCCTAGGCTTATTCTTGTCCAATTAGGGTTTTTAACCAATCTTGTGCATCCAATAGGTGTGTTTGTATCATTGGATGATCAATTAGGTCATTTTTGTCCTCCCTAGGCTTATTCTTGTCCAATTAGGAATTTTAACCAATCTTGTGCATCCAATAGGTGTGTTTGTGTCATTGGATGATCAATTAGGTCATTTTCGTCCTCCCTAGGCTTATTCTTGTCCAATTAGGGTTTTTAACCAATCTTGTGCATCCAATAGGTGTGTTTGTGTCATTGGATGATCAATTAGGTCATTTTCGTCCTCCCTAGGCTTATTCTTGTCCAATTAGGGTTTTTAACCAATCTTGTGCATCCAATAGGTGTTTTTGTTTCATTGGATGATCAATTAGGTCATTTTCGTCCTCCCTAGGCTTATTCTTGTCCAATTAGGGTTTTTAACCAATCTTGTTCATCCAATAACTTTGTTTGTGTCATTGAATTTATATTTAGGTCATTTTCGTCCTCCCTTGGCATATTCTTGTCCAATTAGGGTTTTTAACCAATCTTGTGCATCCAATAGGTGTGTTTGTGTCATTGGATGATCAATTAGGTCGTTTTCGTCCTCCCTAGGCTTATTCTTGTCCAATTAGGGTTTTTAACCAATCTTGTGCATCCAATAAGTTCATTTGTGTCATTGGATTAACATTTAGGTCATATCAGTCCTCCCTAGGCATATTCTTGTCCAATTAGGGTTTTTAACCAATCTTGTGCATCCAATAAGTTCATTTGTGTTATTGGATTAACATTTAGGTCATATTCGTCCTCCCTAGGCATATTCTTGTCCAATTAGGGTTTTTAACCAATCTTGTGCATCCAATAACTTTGTTTGTGTCATTGAATTAATATTTAGGTCATTTTCGTCCTCCCTAGGCATATTCTTGTCCAATTAGGGTTTTTAACCATTCTTGTGCATCCAATAGGTGTGTTTGTGTCATTGGATGATCAATTAGGTCATTTTCGTCCTCCCAAGGCTTATTGTTGTCCAATTAGGGTTTTTAACCATTCTTGTGTATCCAATAAGTTCATTTGTGTCATTGAATTAACATTTAGGTCATATCCGTCCTCCCTAGGCATATTCTTGTCCAATTAGGGTTTTTAACCAATTTTGTGCATCCAATAGGTGTGATTGTGTCATTGGATGATTAATTAGGTCATTTTCGTCCTCCCTAGGCTTATTCTTGTCCAATTATGGTTTTTAACCAATCTTGTGCATCCAATAGGTGTGTTTGTGTCATTGGATGATCAATTAGGTCATTTTCGTCCTCCCTAGGCTTATTCTTGTCCAATTAGGGTTTTTAACCAATCTTGTGCATCCAATAGGTGTGTTTGTGTCATTGGATGATCAATTAGGTCATTTTCGTCCTCCCTAGGCTTATTCTGGCCCAATTAGGGTTTTTAACCAATCTTGTGCATCCAATAAGTTGAGTTGTGTCATTGGATTAACATTTAGGTCATTTTCGTCCTCCCTAGGCTTATTCTTGTCCAATTAGGGTTTTTAACCAATCTTGTGCATTTAATAAGTTCATTTGTGTCATTGGATTAACATTTAGGTCATTTTCGTCCTCCCTAGGCATATTCTTGTTCAATTAGAGTTTTAGACCAATCTTGTGCATCCAATAGGTGTGTTTGTGTCATTAGATGATCAATTAGGTTATTTTCGTCCTCCCTAGGCTTATTCTTGTCCAATTAGGGTTTTTAACTAATCTTGTGCATCCAATAAGTTGAGTTGTGTCATTGGATTAACATTTAGGTCATTTTCGTCCTCCCTAGGCTTATTTTGTCCGATTAGGGTTTTTAACCAATCTTGTGCATCCAATAAGTTCATTTGTGTCATTGGATTAACATTTAGGTCATTTTCGTCCTCTCTAGGCATATTCTTGTCCAATTAGAGTTTTAGACCAATCTTGTGCATCCAATAGGTGAGTTTGTGTCATTGGATGATCAATTAGGTTATTTTCGTCCTCCCTAGGCTTATTCTTGTCCAATTAGGGTTTTTAACAAATCTTGTGCATCCAATAAGTTCATTTGGGTCATTGGATGATCAATTAGGTCATTTTCGTCCTCCCTAGGCATATTCTTGTCAAATTAGGGTTTTTAACCAATCTTGTGCATCCAATAAGTTGAGTTGTGTCATTGGATTAACATTTACGTCATTTTCGTCCTCCCTAGGCATATTCTTGTCCAATTAGGGTTTTTAACCAATCCTGTGCATCCAATAGGTGTGTTTGTGTCATTGGATGATCAATTAGGTCATTTTCGTTCTCCCTAGGCTTATTCTTGTCGAATTAGGGTTTTTAACCAATCTTGTGCATCCAATAGGTTAAGTTGTGTCATTGGATAAACATTTAGGTCATTTTCGTCCTCCCTAGGCTTTTTCTTGTCCAATTAGGGTTTTTAACCAATCTTGTGCATCCAATAGGTGTGTTTGTGTCATTGGATGATCAATTAGGTCATTTTCGTCCCCCCCTAGGCTTATTCTTGCCCAATTAGGGTTTTTAACCAATCTTGTGCATCCAATAAGTTGAGTTGTGTCATTGGATTAACATTTAGGTCATTTTCGTCCTCCCTAGGCTTATTCTTGTCCAATTAGGGTTTTTAACCAATCTTGTGCATCCAATAGGTGTTTTTGTGTCATTGGATGATCAATTAGGTTATTTTCGTCCTCCCTAGGCTTATTCTTGTCCAATTAGGGTTTTTACCTAATCTTGTGCATCCATTAAGTTCATTTGTGTAATTGGATGATCAATTAGGTCATTTTCGTCCTCCCTAGGCATATTCTTGTCAAATTAGGGTTTTTAACCAATCTTGTGCATCCAATAAGTTGAGTTGTGTCATTGGATTAACATTTAGGTCATTTTCGTCCTCCCTAGGCATATTCTTTCCCAATTAGGGTTTTTAACCAATCTTGTGCATCCAATTGGTGTGTTTGTGTCATTGGATGATCAATTAGGTCATTTTCGTCCTCCCTAGGCTTATTCTTGTCGAATTAGGGTTTTTAACCAATCTTGTGCATCCAATAGGTGTGTTTGTTTCATTGGATGATCAATTAGGTCATTTTCGTCCTCCCTAGGCTTATTCTTGCCCAATTAGGGTTTTTAACCAATCTTGTGCATCCAATAAGTTGAGTTGTGTCATTGGATTAACATTTAGGTCATTTTCGTCCTCCCTAGGCTTATTTTGTCCGATTAGGGTTTTTAACCAATCTTGTGCATCCAATAAGTTCATTTGTGTCATTGGATTAACATTTAGGTCATTTTCGTCCTCCCTAGGCATATTCTTGTCCAATTAGAGTTTTAGACAAATCTTGTGCATCCAATAGGTGTGTTTGTGTCATTGGAAGATCAATTAGGTTATTTTCGTCCTCCCTAGGCTTATTCTTGTCCAATTAGGGTTTTTAACTAATCTTGTGCATCCAATTGGTGTGTTTGTGTCATTGGATGATCAATTAGGTCATTTTCGTCCTCCATAGGCATATTCTTGTCCAATTAGGGTTTTTAACGATTCTTGTGCATCCAATTGGTGTGTTTGTGTCATTGGATGATCAATTAGGTCATTTTCGTCCTCCCTAGGCTTATTCTTGTCCAATTAGGGTTTTTAACCAATCTTGTGCATCCAATAAGTTGAGTTGTGTCATTAGATTAACATCTAGGTCATTTTCGTCCTCCCTAGGCTTATTCTTGTCCAATTAGGGTTTTTAACCAATCTTGTGCATCCAATAGGTGTGTTTGTGTCATTGGATGATCAATTAGGTAACTTTCGTCCTCCCTAGGCTTATTCTTGCCCAATTAGGGTTTTTAACCAATCTTGTGCATCCAATAAGTTGAGTTGTGTCATTGGATTAACATTTAGGTCATTTTCGTCCTCCCTAGGCTTATTCTTGTCCAATTAGGGTTTTTAACCAATCTTGTGCATCCAATAAGTTTGTTGGTGTCGTTGAATTAATATTTAGGTCATTTTCGTCCTCCCTAGGCATATTCTTGTCCAATTAGGGTTTTTAACCAATCTTGTGCATCCAATAGGTGTGTTTGTGTCATTGGATGATCAATTAGGTCATTTACGTCCTCCCTAGGCTTATTCTTGTCCAATTAGGGTTTTTAACCAATCTTGTGCATCCAATAACTTTGTTTGTGTAATTGAATTAATATTTAGGTCATTTTCGTCCTCCCTAGGCATATTCTTGTCCAATTAGGGTTTTTAACCAATCTTGTGCATCCAATAGGTGTGTTTGTGTCATTGGATGATCAATTAGGTCATTTTCGTCCTCCCTAGGCTTATTCTTGTCCAATTAGGGTTTTTAACCAATCTTGTGCATCCAATAGGTGTGTCTGTGTCATTGGATGATCAATTAGGTCATTTTCATCCTCCCTAGTCTTTTTCTTGTCCAATTAGGGTTTTTAACCAATCTTGTGCATCCAATAGGTGTGTTTGTGTCTTTGGATGATCAATTAGGTCATTTTCGCCCTCCGTAGGCCTATTCTTGTCCAATTAGGGTTTTTAACCAATCTTGTGCATCCGATAAGTTTGTTTGTGTCTTTGAATTAATATTTAGGTCATTTTCGTCCTCCCTAGGCATATTCTTGTCCAATTAGGGTTTTTAACCAATCTTGTGCATCCAATAGGTGTGTTTGTGTCATTGGATGATCAATTAGGTCATTTTCGTCCTCCTTAGGCGTATTCTTGTCCAATTAGGGTTTTTAACCAATCTTGTGCATCCAATAGGTGTGTTTGTGTCATTGGATGATCAATTAGGTCATTTTCGTCCTC
The DNA here is from genome assembly GCA_037974775.1 of Cicer pinnatifidum. Lineage (NCBI taxonomy): Eukaryota > Viridiplantae > Streptophyta > Magnoliopsida > Fabales > Fabaceae > Cicer > Cicer pinnatifidum. The sequence continues at coordinate 110,683 of JBBPBR010001224.1, read as the reverse complement.
CCTAGGCTTATTCTTGTCCAATTAGGGTTTTTAACCAATCTTGTGCATCCAATAGGTGTGTTTGTGTCATTGGATGATCAATTAGGTCATTTTCGTCCTCGCTAGGCATATTCTTATCCAATTAGGGTTTTTAACCAATCTTGTGCATCCAATAGGTGTGTTTGTGTCATTGGATGATCAATTAGGTCATTTTCGTCCTTTCTATGCTTATTCTTGTCCAATTAGGGTTTTTAACCAATCTTGTGCATCCAATAAGTTCATTTGTGTCATTGGATGATCAATTAGGTCATTTTCGTCCTCCCTAGGCATGTTCTTGTCCAATTAGGGTTTTTAACCAATCTTGTGCATCCAATAGGTGTGTTTGTGTCATTGGATGATCAGTTAGGTCATTTTCGTCCTCCCTAGGCATATTCTTGTCCAATTAGGGTTTTTAACCAATCTTGTGCATCCAATAGGTGTGTTTGTGTCATTGGATGATCAATTAGGTCATTTTCGTCCTCCCTAGGCTTATTCTTGTCCAATTAGGGTTTTTAACCAATCTTGTGCATCCAATAAGTTTATTGGTGTCATTGGATTAACATTTAGGTCATTTTCGTCCTCCCTAGGCATATTCTTGTCCAATTAGGGTTTTTAACCAATCTTGTGCATCCAATAGGTGTGTTTGTGTCATTGGATGATCAATTAGGTTATTTTCGTCCTCCCTAGGCTTATTCTTGTCCAATTAGGGTTTTTAACCAATCTTGTGCATCCAATAGGTGTGTTTGTGTCATTGGATGACCAATTAGGTCATTTTCGTCCTCCCTAGGCATATTCTTGTCCAATTAGGGTTTTTAACGAATCTTGTGCATCCATTAGGTGTGTTTGTGGCAATGGATGATCAATTAGGTCATTTTCGTCCTCCCTAGGCTTATTCTAGTCAAATTAGGGCTTTTAACCAATCTTGTGCATCCAATAGGTGTGTTTGTGTCATTGGATGATCAATTAGGTCATTTTCGTCCTCCCTAGGCTTATTCTTGTCCAATTAGGGTTTTTAACCAATCTTGTGCATCCAATAGGTGTGTTTGTGTCATTGGATGATCAATTAGGTCAATTTCGTCCTCCCTAGGCTTATTCTTGCCCAATTAGGGTTTTTAACCAATCTTGTGCATCCAATAAGTTGAGTTGTGTCATTGGATTAACATTTAGGTCATTTTCGTCCTCCCTAGGCTTATTCTTGTCCAATTAGGGTTTTTAACCAATCTTGGGTGTGTTTGTGTCATTGGATGATCAATTAGGTCATTTTCGTCCTCCCTAGGCTTATTCTTGCCCAATTAGGGTTTTTAACCAATCTTGTGCATCCAATAAGTTGAGTTGTGTCATTGGATTAACATTTAGGTCATTTTCGTCCTCCCAAGGCTTATTCTTGTCCAATTAGGGTTTTTAACCAATCTTGTGCATCCAATAGGTGTGTTTGTGTCATTGGATGATCAATTAGGTCATTTTCAGTCCTCCCTAGGCTTATTCTTGCCCAAATAGGGTTTTTGACCAATCTTGTGCATCCAATAAGTTGAGTTGTGTCATTGGATTAACATTTAGGTCATTTTCGTCCTCCCTAAGCATATTCTTGTCCAATTAGAGTTTTAGACCAATCTTGTGCATCCAATAGGTGTGTTTGTGTCATTGGATGATCAATTAGGTTATTTTCGTCCTCCCTAGGCTTATTCTTGTCCAATTAGGATTTTTAACTAATCTTGTGCATCCAATAAGTTCATTTGTGTCATTGGATGATCAATTAGGTCATTTTCGTCCTCCCTGGGCATATTCTTGTCAAATTAGGGTTTTTAACCAATCTTGTGCATCCAATAAGTAGAGTTGTGTCATTGGATTAACATTTACGTCATTTTCGTCCTCCCTAGGCATATTCTTGTCCAATTAGGGTTTTTAACCAATCCTGTGCATCCAATAGGTGTGTTTGTGTCATTGGATGATCAATTAGGTCATTTTCGTCCTCCCTAGGCATATTCTTGTTCAATTAGGGTTTTTAACGAATCTTGTGCATCCAATTGGTGTGTTTGTGTCATTGGATAATCAATTAGGTCATTTTCGTCCTCCCTAGGCTTATTCTTGTCCAATTTGGGTTTTTAACCAATCTTGTATCCAATAAGTTGAGTTGTGTCATTGGATTAACATTTAGGTCATTTTCGTCCTCCCTAGGCTTATTCTTGTCCAATTAGGGTTTTTAACCAATCTTGTGCATCCAATAGGTGTATTTGTGTCATTGGATGATCAATTAGGTCATTTGCGTCCTCCCTAGGCTTATTCTTGCCCAATTAGGGTTTTTAACCAATCTTGTGCTTCCAATAAGTTGAGTTGTGTCATTGGATTAACATTTAGGTCATTTTCGTCCTCCCTAGGCTTATTTTGTCCGATTAGGGTTTTTAACCAATCTTTTGCATCCAATAAGTTAACTTGTGTCATTGGATTAACATTTAGGTCATTTTCGTCCTCCCTAGGCTTATTCTTTCCCAATTAGGGTTTTTAACCAATCTTGTGCATCCAATTGGTGTGATTGTGTCATTGGATGATCAATTAGGTTATTTTCGTCCTCCCTGATGTAGCTAAATATCACTAGAAGGGGGGTTGAATAGGGATTTTGCTGTTTAAAAATTAATTTCAAGTGTTTAAAAAACTATCCTCTCGCTGAGGATGGGTAGCTCAAGGATGGAATTTTCAAATCGTTAGATCTAAGTTGAGCAAAAGAGTAGGAGTAGAATATGAGGGACACACACACAATTTTATACTGGTTCACCCAAAGATGGCTACGTCCAGTCCTCACACCCTTGTGAGATTTCACTAACTTTCAAACAGATCGATCCTCAACCCGAGGATGATTACAACCCGTGTATTCTTTAGCTTCACCAAGCTTACAATCAATTTCAGAATATTTCCAAGTGTAACTCACTAGGAAATTACAAAGTGATATGAGAGTGATTGATACTTAATACTTTCTCAAAGGATTTACAAAGATATAGTGTAGGATCAAAGAAAGTAAGAAGGAGGGTGTTTTTGCTCTTGATAGCTTTAAGATGCTTGATCTTTTTATGCAAGTGTGGTGTGTATCTTCCATTGGAGAGCTTGCTTGCATTTTATAGAGCTCTAAACCCTTGATGACCGTTGGAGCTTGTTTCAAAACAATCCAAGTCTTTCATCATATTTACGGAATTGCCGTTATAGCCATCCTCACAATTCTTGAAACTTGATCTTGACAAGTCTTTGTCAATTCTCTTTTTCCAGCTATTTTCAGCTGTTGTTTGACCATGTGAGCTGCAATTTTCGAAGACTTTAAGGTCTTGGTTGGTTTCACCTTTTGAGGTGATGTTGACAAGAGAGAGAAAGCTTTTGCCTTCACATGTGATCTTCTATTTTTGGCTTGTTTCAAGTTGCCTTTCTTCAACTTGACTTCTTCACATATATATTCATGCAAACACATTTAATAATCTGATTTTAGCCTTTGCACTTGCTTGAAGAGTAGCTTTCACTTTTTCTGGCCTATCCTCGGCCTATGCTGCCATCCTCTACTTTCTAGATCTAGCTATATTCAACTTTTTCCTTTGACCTTTTGACTCTTGATTTTAATGCTTTGTTTATTCAAGTTTGTCATGTTATGCATTTGAATAAACACATTTGTATTGATGATGGATCAGATTGCCCAGATTTGGAGTTTTTCCAAATTGCATGCCATCCTCACGGTTAGCAATTTTCATCCTCACATTTGCAGCAAGTTCCATCCTCGCGTTTGCAGCAATTTCCATCCTCAGATTTCAAACATATTTTACTTCCTTTTTGCTTTAATGATTAACAACCTATCTTCTTGTATGAATACACTCAAGAACACATGTTAGTCATTAATCACAATCATAATCTTTAAGCAATTTTGTTATCATTAAAATCATTTGAGAGATTTTGTCTCAACAATCTCCCCCTTTTTGATGATGACAAAATTCTTTAGATTATGATTTTAATTAAGACAAAGATATAATGTTTATGCTCCCCCTCAATCATATGTGTAATAATTTTTAAAACTAAAAATCATTACTCCCCCTAAATGTATGCCAAGGTGTTGAGATAACATGATTTTAATCATACATAAAACATCATGATAATAAGATAATGATTTAAAGATTTGTTCAACACAGCATAAACATGGCAACACAACAATTCAACTTAACAGACATAAGCAGCACAATAATTCAAACTGTTTAGCATAAAACATCATTAACACAAAGCAACTAGATAATCAAAAAGCATAATCATTCTCCCCCTGAATTTGGCAGCAGCAAAAAGAAATAACCACATGGTTAATCAGATAGGGAAGGCTCGGCTGATGAGGATGAAGGTGATGGAACAACAGAGGAAGGCTGGGCTGGTAGCTCAGGAGGATGATCTCCAGGAGCAATAGTGGGAGCCAAGTGTTTGGTAACCCATTCTAAAATGAGACCAAACTGAACCAAAGAGTTCTGAAAGTGAGTGAAGCTTTGAAGGATTTTCTTCTGATCCTTCCTAATCAATTTTAGCAGGTTCATTTGCTTCTGTTCCTTGTTGTCCTCAATCCTTGTGCTAGGAACCGAATCCTTAGGCTTATCATTTACACTGGAACTCTTATTCTGAGAGCTCCCAGCCTTGTCCTTCGAATGGTTATGAGTTGTGGCAGTGAAAAAGGATTCAAGAGAACTAAACCGACCCGTAACCTCAGGGAGAGGTTGGATGGGTTTTTCATGAGCTGCAACAGGAGAAATAGGAAGTTGTTGCGAAATATCTGGTTGCAGAATCACATTTTCTTCCATTTGCATAGTTGAAGGAGAAGCCACAGGCATGTCCATAGGAGAGGGAGGATAAGACAGATTAAGATCAAAATAAAGTTCCTCACCATTTTCCATATTGTGACGAGGGGTTGGTGTAAAGGTATTCTTAGGGAGTGGATCGGCTTCATGAGAAGGAGTTGGATGGTGAATTGGTGAAGCTTGAGGAGATGGTTGAACAGGTGAATCCGGAGCAGGAGAGTTACGCAGTGGAGAATTTGGTTCTTGGATAAGTGGTGATGGCATATCCTCTTGTGGTGGTTGAATGGTGGCTGTTTCAGATTTTTGAGAGGGAGTAGGGGACTCTCGTGTTTTTCTTTTCTTGGAAGCAGGGAGGTTTTCAAGCTTAAACTTCATCTGTTTAATATTTTTAATAGAAAAAGTGTTATTGAAATGAACACACGGTTCATCATCAAGTGGGACTTTGAAGAATTTGAAAACCTTAGTTAATAACATTCCATAGGGAGCAGACCTTGCCATCAAAGCAGCATTCAACATAAACCAGAAAATTACATTTCCTAAGTGAAGAGGAGAGGCAGTCATTAAATGATGAATTATCATGATATCCAGTTCTGTGACTTTCTCAAAGCTGCCAGCTCGAGGTGTAATAGAGTGGACACAGATGTTATGAAGGATACGGCAAATTGGACGGAGATTAGAAGCCACTAACGGTTTTGGAGATTTGATGAGAATGTTTTCAAGAACAGAGGTCCTGGTGATGAGACCTTTTGAGTACCATCTTTCTGGTAAGTGGTCAGCTCCTTCATTACGTATGTCAAGAATTTGACATAATGTGGTTGGACTTATTTCCATATGAACACCTTTCAGTACCATACTAAAACTGGTGGAGTATTTTGAACCATTTGCAGCAGCGTAGAATGCACGAACTAGGCGAGGATATTGAGGCTCACTGATTTTGAATAAAGAAGTCCATCCTAGTTGGTCAAACATTTCTTCCACATTGAATCCACCTTGTGTGATATCAGCCAGATCGATTTTCTTCCCATTTACAACAGATTTGCTTTGCCATTTTTGAACATAATTAGTTTCTAACTCAGCCGAATCGAACAAAGCGGTAATGTCACAGATTTTTACTGATGAAGATGAAGGTTTTGGAGTAACAGGTTTAACCTTTTTGGGAGCTGAGGCTTTGGGTGTGGATTTCCTAGTAGGCGGCTGTCGTGGAGGTTCAGAGGGTTGAGTTTCCTCTGAATCATCAGAGTGGATGACATAAACAGTATTGTCTTGAGGGATCGGCCTTTTTGATGAAACGGCCCCAGACATGATTCTGGAGGAGCGTCTGATCGGTGCTGAGAAGGATGATTTTTTCGATCGTTTAGGAGTGAACGAAGGAGAAGAGGAACTTTTGGAAGGCTGAGAAAAAAGAACGATGGACAGAGATGTTCCTTCAGATTGAGTTTCTTCATTATAGTCTTATTCTGTGCTTGAGTAAACATCTTGATTTTCTTCTTCTTCTTCTTGATAAGAGATTTTTCGTTTTGCAGTTACTTTGGTTCGAGCCATTGAAGAAAAATGATGTGGGAAGCAACTGGGCAGAGAGATGGTTTGGAACGGATGAACGATGAGTGACACGGGATGGAGGATGGAAGTGTAAGAGAGAGAGAGAGAAGTGGAAGTCGTGCAGATGAGCGTGGGAGGAAACGTGTGAGAGAGCGTAAACATTAATTGCGCTGTATGCCTATGACCTAGCGTGATGATGATCTGAACGGCTGGGAACATGTAGCCGTTTCTGCATTTAATGCCCAGCGAGAATCACGGAGGCAGGCGCCACATGATTTGACCAATCAGATAGAGAGGCGCGTGCTCTCTTCCTAGGCTGGCAGGTCACGTGATATTACACCAATAAGGACATTCCGTCCTCTGGTGGTTTTGTTATCCTCACAGGTTTATACTTAAAAAGAATATTCATATTCAAATAAAACAGCAGATAATTTTGGGATTAATTTAAAAATTAAAAATATAATAAAGGAACACACTCAAGATAAATCAATTAATTTCAGACAAATTAAGAATTGAGAGTTCCTCCAAGATCTTTTTGAACCTATCCTCTTGGAGAGGTTTGGTAAAAATATCTGCTAGTTGATTTTCAGTGTCAATAAAAATCAGTTCTAAATCCCCTTTTTGCACATGATCTCTTATAAAATGATGTTTAATTTCAATGTGCTTAGATCTAGAATGTTGAATGGGATTTTTAGAAAGATTTATTGCACTTGTATTATCACAGAGGATGGGAATTTTTGTGTACCTTAGTGAATAATCCTCAAGTTGATTTTTGATCCAAAGTAGTTGTGAGCAACATTGAGCGGCTGATACATACTATGCTTCAGTGGTTGAAAGAGCAATGGTACTTTGCTTTTTGCATGACCAACTTATTAGTGATTTTCCAAGAATTTGGCATGCACCACTTGTGCTTTTTCTTTCAACTTTGTCTCCCGCGTAGTCCGCATCACAATAGGCTTTAAGGTCAAGATTGGAACACTTCTTGTACCATATTCCCAGATTTATAGTGCCAACAAGGTATCTAAAGATCCTTTTCACGGCGGTGAGATGAGATTCTTTAGGAGAGGATTGGAATCTTGCACAAAGACCGACTGCAAAGACTATGTCCGGTCTACTTGCTGTTAAATACAACAAGGATCCTATCTTCCCTCTGTACTCCTTTTCAGAAATTGGAGTTCCTTCATCATCTTTGTGGAGGATGGAGGATGGGTGCATAGGAGTTCCCATACTCTTGGCTGAACTCATGTTGTATTTTTTGAGCAAATCCTTGATGTATTTTTCTTGTGATATAAAAATACCATCCTCTCGTTGTTTGATTTGTAGACCAAGGAAGAATTTCAATTCCCCCATCATACTCATCTCAAACTCACTTTGCATGAGATTTGAGAAATCTTTACACATCTTTTCATTTGTGGATCCAAATATAATATCATCGACATATATTTGAACAATCAATAAATCCTTTTCAAGTGTCTTCTTGAAAAGAGTAGTATCAATCTGCCCTCTAATGAATCCATTTTCTTTTAGAAAAGAGCTTAACCTCTCATACCAAGCTCTAGGAGCTTGCTTTAAACCATAAAGAGCTTTTGAGAGTTTGAACACATGGTTTGGCCGCTTCTCATCCTCAAACCCAGGAGGTTGACGAACATATACTTCCTCATTTAAGAACCCATTCAAAAAGGCACTTTTCACATCCATTTGAAAAAGTTTAATACCTTTATGAGTAGCATAAGCTAAGAGGATTCTTATAGCTTCAAGTCTTGCTACGGGTGCGAATGTCTCATCATAATCAATTCCTTCTTGTTGATTATACCCTTGAGCCACTAGTCTTGCTTTATTTCTAATGACTTCTCCATCCTCATTTAATTTGTTTCTAAATATCCATTTAGTCCCAATAATAGATTTGTCCAGAGGATGGGGTACAAGATTCCATACCTTGTTTCTTTCAAATTGAGAGAGTTCTTCCATCATAGCTTCAACCCATGATTTGTCACCAATAGCTTGATCAACCGTTTTGGGTTCAACTTGTGATATCATGGCCATGTTGTTAGTGCTTTCCCTTAGAGAATTTCTGGTTCTAACGCCATCCTCAGTATTTCCAATGATTAGATCTGGAGGATGATGTGTGACTGTTTTCCATCCTCTTGGAAGTTGCTGAGAGGTTGGGTCAGACTCATCCTCTCCGTGAGGACCGGGTACTTGAGATGTTGATTGTTCATCTTCTTCATTTTTATCCAACTTCTCTAAACACAAGTCATCAAACTCATCAAAAATAACATGCATGGATTCCTCCACAGTTTGAGTCCTAAGATTATATATTCTATAACCTTTTGACGTTGTGGAGTATCCTAGCAAAATTCCTTTATCAGATTTTGGATCAAACTTTCCCAAATTTTCTTTGTTATTTAGAATGTAGCAATAACACCCAAATATGTGAAAATAGGAAATATTTGGCTTTCTCCCCTTCCATAATTCATATGGAGTTTTGTTTAAAATTTTTCTAATGGATGTGCGATTAGAAACATAACAAGCGGTGTTGATGGCTTCGGCCCAAAAATATTTTTCAATGTTGGCTTCATTTAAAATAGTTCTAGCCATTTCTTGTAAAGTTCTATTTTTCCTTTCAACAACCCCATTTTGTTGGGGAGTTCTTGGACAAGAAAAGTTGTGTGAAATACCATTTTCTTCACAAAGATTTTTAAAGGATTCATTTTCAAATTCTCCTCCATGGTCACTTCTTACCGAAATAATTTTTGATCCTTTTTCATTTTGAATCTTTTTGTAAAAATGGTGGAATGCCTCAAAGGCTTCATCTTTATGTTTTAAAAATAGAACCCAAGTAAAACGAGAAAAGTCATCAACAATCACAAAACCATATCTTTTTCCACTAAGACTTGGAGTTTTGATAGGACCAAAAAGATCAATGTGAATAAGTTCAAGAGGAAGATTTGTTGAAACAAAGTTTTTAGAGTGAAAACTACTTTTAACTTGTTTTCCTTTTACACAAGCTTCACAAACTTTGTCTTTATCAAAATTGATTTTTGGAAGACCTTTTACTAATTCTAAATTTGCTAATTTAGAAATAGTGTTTAAGCTTGTGTGACCCGCTCTTTTGTGCCAAATCCATTTATCTTTTTCAATAGATACAAAACAAGATTCAGTGGGTAAATCATCAAGATAAAGTTCATATAAATTCTTTTTTCTTAAACCGGAAAAGAAAACTCTACCCGAGGATGAGTGTTTAACCTCACATAGAGTAGGCTTAAAAATAACTTCAAAACCACTATCACATAATTGACTAATGCTTAGCAAGTTATGTTTTAAGCCATCCACATATTGAACATTTTCAATTTTTGCAGAATTATTCTTACCAATAATACCGGTACCTTTTATTTGAGCTTTATCATTATTACCAAATGTGACCGATCCTCCATCCTTTATTTCTAATGACATGAAGCAATGCTTATCTCCCGTCATATGCCTTGAGCAACCACTGTCCAAGTACCAAGGCTTTCTTTTGCTGATTAGAGGATGAACCTGTTTTAGAGTTTAAAAGAGACTTAGGTACCCATATAGCTTTGGGTCCTTGTTGGTTAGTTTTTCCTCTTGAAAGGACATTTCTTTTATGATAGCAAATAGACTCATGGTGCCCATGTTTACCACAAAATAAGCAAGCTGCCTTTACATTATTAGTTTTCCTCCTAGCATGACAAATTTTGGAAGTATGCCCAAGTTTTTTGCAAAATGTGCATTTCGGCCTATCCTCTAGTTTTTTTGGCAAGAAAAAATTTCCATATAATTTTTGTTTTTGAGAACTTTTAAAACCAATACCCGCCTTGTCAAAAATTCCAGATTGAGATCCCATTATCTTTTGAAATGTTTCTGTAGATTTGACAAATTTGGAAATATCATTTTTTAGTTCCCTAACCTCAGTTTTCAAAAATTCCTTTTCTGCATCCTCGTCAGGAGGATGAGTTTCAACTATTTCCATGTTTAAAAATTTTTGTTTCTCAGAATTTTGAAATTGAGATTGCTGCAAATCTTGAATGATTTTAACATACTCATCATTCTTTTTCTTAAGCTCCTCATTTTGTCTCTTTATCTCAACAAGTTGGTTTTTTTGAAATATACATGTTTTAGATAAAGTGTTGGAGTCATTTAAGAGGCTATCAAATTCAATTTCTAATTCTTCACAATTAGGACATAGATTAGTGATACTTACCTTCTCAGTTTCTGATTTTGTCATGAGACATAGGTTGGCCTCTTCTTCCTTTTCTTGCTCCGAGGATGACTCGTCACTATCATCCCGAGTAATCATCATGGATTTGTTTTTGTATGGAAATTTTCTAGAGTTCCTTTTGTTGAGAGGACACTCAGTTTTGTAGTGTCCTATCTTGTTGCATCCATAACAAGTTATTTGACTTTTGTCAACTTTTTCTTTTTGAGGGGATCCTCTATTCTGTCCTCTTCTGTTTATCAACCTCTGTAGTCTTCTAGAAAGCAGCGCGAGTTCATCCTCATCCTCAGACAGAGGATACTCTGTGTTTTCCTTTGTTATGCCATCTTCATTCTTTTTGGAAGATGAACTTTCTGTTTGGATGGTTTTTAGAGCAACCATTCTTTCCTTTTTGATTGGTTTGTCCGCCAACAACAATGGTTCATGAGCTCTTAGAGTTCCAACCAAATCTTCTAATTTCATGTTGGTCAAATCTCTTGCTTCTGTAATGGCAGTTACCATTGGCCTCCATTCTTTTGGTAAACTTCTTAGGATTTTTCTTATCCTTTCATGAACGGAATATACCTTTCCAAGAGATCTCAAGTTGTTTAATATGATTGTTAACCTTGAGAACATTTCATCAATAGTTTCCTCCTCCTTCATTTCGAATAGTTCGAATTCTCTTACTCCCATATCTATCCGTGCTTCTTTTACATGGCTTGATCCTTCATGATGGATCCTTAGAGTATCCCAGAGTTCCTTTGCGTTTTTACACTCTTCAACTCTATCATATTCTTCCCTGCACAAAGCACACGTTAGAAATAAATGAGCTTTAGAGTTTAGGAGTACCTTTGCATTTTCATCCGCCGTCCATTGTGCTTGAGGTTTCTCATCGGAGTTTGCATCTGCGTTGTTGGTTCTAATGACATGATCTCCATTTTCCACCACAGACCACATGTTGTTGTCTTGTGATATGAGAAATAGCCTCATCTTACCTTTCCAGTGATAGTAATCTGTACCATCAAAGTAGGGAGGTCGGCTGGATGATCCTCCTTCAGGAATATACTTAGCTTTTGACATTTTTCTTTTTGGATCTTTTTCTCTTACACTGTTAGGTGTATTTTTTTTAGAGAACCTTGCTCTGATACCAATTGATGTAGCTAAATATCACTAGAAGGGGGGTTGAATAGGGATTTTGCTGTTTAAAAATTAATTTCAAGTGTTTAAAAAACTATCCTCTCGCTGAGGATGGGTAGCTCAAGGATGGAATTTTCAAATCGTTAGATCTAAGTTGAGCAAAAGAGTAGGAGTAGAATATGAGGGACACACACACAATTTTATACTGGTTCACCCAAAGATGGCTACGTCCAGTCCTCACACCCTTGTGAGATTTCACTAACTTTCAAACAGATCGATCCTCAACCCGAGGATGATTACAACCCGTGTATTCTTTAGCTTCACCAAGCTTACAATCAATTTCAGAATATTTCCAAGTGTAACTCACTAGGAAATTACAAAGTGATATGAGAGTGATTGATACTTAATACTTTCTCAAAGGATTTACAAAGATATAGTGTAGGATCAAAGAAAGTAAGAAGGAGGGTGTTTTTGCTCTTGATAGCTTTAAGATGCTTGATCTTTTTATGCAAGTGTGGTGTGTATCTTCCATTGGAGAGCTTGCTTGCATTTTATAGAGCTCTAAACCCTTGATGACCGTTGGAGCTTGTTTCAAAACAATCCAAGTCTTTCATCATATTTACGGAATTGCCATTATAGCCATCCTCACAATTCTTGAAACTTGATCTTGACAAGTCTTTGTCAATTCTCTTTTTCCAGCTATTTACAGCTGTTGTTTGACCATGTGAGCTGCAATTTTCGAAGACTTTAAGGTCTTGGTTGGTTTCACCTTTTGAGGTGATGTTGACAAGAGAGAGAAAGCTTTTGCCTTCACATGTGATCTTCTATTTTTGGCTTGTTTCAAGTTGCCTTTCTTCAACTTGACTTCTTCACATATATATTCATGCAAACACATTTAATAATCTGATTTTAGCCTTTGCACATGCTTGAAGAGTAGCTTTCACTTTTTCTGGCCTATCCTCGGCCTATGCTGCCATCCTCTACTTTCTAGATCTAGCTATATTCAACTTTTTCCTTTGACCTTTTGACTCTTGATTTTAATGCTTTGTTTATTCAAGTTTGTCATGTTATGCATTTGAATAAACACATTTGTATTGATGATGGATCAGATTGCCCAGATTTGGAGTTTTTCCAAATTGCATGCCATCCTCACGGTTAGCAATTTTCATCCTCACATTTGCAGCAAGTTCCATCCTCGCGTTTGCAGCAATTTCCATCCTCAGATTTCAAACATATTTTACTTCCTTTTTGCTTTAATGATTAACAACCTATCTTCTTGTATGAATACACTCAAGAACACATGTTAGTCATTAATCACAATCATAATCTTTAAGCAATTTTGTTATCATTAAAATCATTTGAGAGATTTTGTCTCAACACTCCCTAGGCTAATTCTTGTCCAATTAGGGTTTTTAACTAATCTTGTGCATCCAATAAGTTCATTTGTGTCATTGGATGATCAATTAGGTCATTTTCGTCCTCCGTAGGCATATTCTTGTCCAATTAGGGTTTTTAACCAATCTTGTGCATCCAATAGGTGTGTTTGTGTCATTGGATGATCAATTAGGTCATTTTCGTCCTCCCTAGGCTTATTCTTGTCCAATTAGGGTTTTTAACCAATCTTGTGCATCCGATAAGTTTGTTTGTGTCATTGAATTAATATTTAGGTCATTTTCGTCCTCCCTAGGCATATTCTTGTCCAATTAGGGTTTTTAACCAATCTTGTGCATCCAATAGGTGTGTTTGTGTCATTGGATGATCAATTAGGTCATTTACGTCCTCCCTACGCATATTCTTGTCCAATTAGGGTTTTTAACCAATCTTGTGCATCCAATAGGTGTGTTTGTGTCATTGGATGATCAATTAGGTCATTTTCGTCCTCCCTATGCATATTCTTGTCCAATTAGAGTTTTTAACCAATCTTGTGCATCCAATAAGTTGAGTTGTGTCATTGGATTAACATTTATGTCATTTTCGTCCTCCCTAGGCTTATTCTTGTCCAATTAGGGTTTTTAACCAATCTTGTGCATCCAATAAGTTTGTTTGTGTCATTGAATTAATATTTAGGTCATTTTCGTCCTCCCTAGGCATATTCTTGTCCAATTAGGGTTTTTAACCAATATTGCGCATCCAATAGGTGTGTTTGTGTCATTGGCTGATCAATTAGGTCATTTTCGTCCTCCCTAGGCTTATTCTTGTCCAATTAGGGTTTTTACCCAATCTTGTGCATCCAATAAGTTGAGTTGTGTCATTGGATTAACATTTAGGTCATTTTCGTCCTCCCTAGGCTTATTCTTGTCCAATTAGGGTTTTTAACCAATCTTGTGCATCCAATAGGTGTGTTTGTGTCATTGGATGATCAATTAGGTCATTTTCGTCCTCCCTAGGCATATTCTTGTCAAATTAGGGTTTTTAACCAATCTTGTGCATTCAATAAGTTGAGTTGTGTCATTGGATTAACATTTAGGTCATTTTCGTCCTCCCTAGGCATATTCTTGTCCAGCTAGGGTTTTTAACCAATCTTGTGCATCCAATAGGTGTGTTTGTGTCATTGGATGATTAATTAGGTCATTTTCGTCCTCCCTAGGCATATTCTTGTCCAATTAAGGTTATTAACGAATCTTGTGCATCCAATTGGTGGGTTTGTGTCATTGGATGATCAATTAGGTCATTTTCGTCCTCCCTAGGCTTATCCTTGTCCAATTAGGGTTTTTAACCAATCTTGTGCATCCAATAAGTTCATTTGTGTCATTGGATTAACATTTAGGTCATTTTCGTCCTCCCTAGGCATATTCTTGTCCAATTAGAGTTTTAGACCAATCTTGTGCATCCAATAGGTGTGTTTGTGTCATTGGATGATCAATTAGGTTATTTTGGTCCTCCCTAGACTTATTCTTGTCCAATTAGGATTTTTAACTAATCTTGTGTCTCCAATAAGTTCATTTGTGTCATTGGATGATCAATTAGGTCATTTTCGTCCTCCCTAGGCATATTCTTGTCCAATTAGGGTTTTTAACCAATCTTGTGCATCCAATAGGTGTGTTTGTGTCATTGGATGATCAATTAAGTTATTTTCGTCCTCCCTAGGCTTATTTTGTCCGATTAGGGTTTTTAACCAATCTTGTGCATCCAATAAGTTCATTTGTGTCATTGGATTAACATTTAGGTCATTTTCGTCCTCCCTAGGCATATTCTTGTCCAATTAGAGTTTTAGACCAATCTTGTGCATCCAATAGGTGTGTTTGTGTCATTGGATGATCAATTATGTTATTTTCGTCCTCCCTAGGCTTATTCTTGTCCAATTAGGGTTTTTAACTAATCTTGTGCATCCAATAAGTTCATTTGTGTCATTGGATGATCAATTAGGTCATTTTCGTCCTCCCTAGGCATATTCTTGTCAAATTAGTTTTTTTAAACAATCTTGTGCATCCAATAAGTTGAGTTGTGTCATTGGATTGACATTTACGTCATTTTCGTCCTCCCTAGGCATATTCTTGTCCAATTAGGGTTTTTAACCAATCCTGTGCATCCAATAGGTGTGTTTGTGTCATTGGATGATCAATTAGGTCATTTTCGTCCTCCCTAAGCATATTCTTGTCCAATTAGGGTTTTTAACGAATCTTGTGCATCCAATTGGTGTGTTTGTGTCATTGGATGATCAATTAGGTCATTTTCGTCCTCCCTAGGCTTATTCTTGTCCAATTAGGGTTTTTAACCAATCTTGTGCATCCAATAAGTTGAGTTGTGTCATTGGATTAACATTTAGGTCATTTTCGTCCTCCCTAGGCTTATTTTGTCCGATTAGGGTTTTTAACCAATCTTGTGCATCCAATAAGTTCATTTGTGTCATTGGATTAACATTCAGGTCATTTTCGTCCTCCCTAGGCATATTCTTGTCCAATTAGAGTTTTAGACCAATCTTGTGCATCCAATAGGTGTGTTTGTGTCATTGGATGATCAATTAGGTTATTTTCGTCCTCCCTAGGCTTATTCTTGTCCAATTAGGGTTTTTAACTAATCTTGTGCATCCAATAAGTTCATTTGTGTCATTGGATGATCAATTAGGTCATTTTCGTCCTCTCTAGGCATATTCTTGCCCGATTAGGGTTTTTAACCAATCTTGTGCATCCAATAGGTGTGTGTGTGTCATTGGATGATCAATTAGGCCATTTTCGTCCTCCCTAAGCATATTCTTGTCCGATTAGGGTTTTTAACCAATCTTGTGCATCCAATAGGTGTGTTTGTGTCATTGGATGATCAATTAGGTCATTTTCGTCCTCCCTAGGCATATTCTTGTCCAATTAGGGTTTTTAACGAATCTTGTGCATCCAATAGGTGTGTTTGTGTCATTGGATGATCAATTAGGTCATTTTCGTCCTCCCTAGGCATATTCTTGTCCAATTAGGGTTTTTAACCAATCTTGTGCATCCAAAAGGTGTGTTTGTGTCATTGGATGATCAATTAGGTCATTTTCGTCCTCCCTAGGCTTATTCTTGTCCAATTAGGGTTTTTAACCAATCTTGTGCATCCAATAAGTTGAGTTGTGTCATTGGATTAACATTTAGGTCATTTTCGTCCTCCCTAGGCTTATTCTTGTCCAATTAGGGTTTTTAACCAATCTTGTGCATCCAATAGGTGTGTTTGTGTCATTGGATGATCGATTAGGTCATTTTCGTCCTCCATAGGCTTATTCTTGTCCAATTAGGGTTTTTAACCAATCTTGTGCATCCAATAAGTTGAGTTGTGTCATTGGATTAACATTTAGGTCATTTCCATCCTCCCTAGGCTTATTCTTATCCAATTAGGGTTTTTAACCAATCTTGTGCATCCAATAAGTTCATTTGTGTCATTGGATTAACATTTAGGTCATTTTCGTCCTCCCTAGGCATATTCTTGTCCAATTCGGGTTTTTAACCAATCTTGTGCATCCAATAGGTGTGTTTGTGTCATTGGATGATCAATTAGGTCATTTTCGTCCTCCCTAGGCTTATTCTTGTCCAATTATGGTTTTTAACCAATCTTGTGCATCCAATAGGTGTGTTTGTGTCATTTGATGATCAATTAGGTCATTTTCGTCCTCCCTAGGCTTATTATTGTCCAATTAAGGTTTTTAACCAATCTTGTGCATCCAATAAGTTCATTAGTGTCATTGGATGATCAATTAGGTCATTTTCGTCCTCCCTAGGCATGTTCTTGTCCAACTAGGGTTTTTAACCAATCTTGTGCATCCAATAGGTGTGTTTGTGTCATTGGATGATCAATTAGGTCATTTTCGTCCTCCCTAGGCTTATTCTTGTCCAATTAGGGTTTTTAACCAATCTTGTGCATCCAATAAGTTGAGTTGTGTCATTGGATTAACATTTAGGTCATTTTTGTTCTCCCTAGGCTTATTCTTGTCCAATTAGGGTTTTTAACCAATCTTGTGCATCCAATAAGTTCATTTGTGTCATTGGATTAACATTTAGGTCATATCCGTCCTCCCTAGGCATATTCTTGTCCAATTACAGTTTTTAACCAATTTTGTGCATCCAATAGGTGTGTTTGTGTCATTGGATGATCAATTAGGTCATTTTCGTTCTCCATAGGCTTATTCTTGTCGAACTAGGGTTTTTAACCAATCTTGTGCATCCAATAAGTTGAGTTGTGTCATTGGATTAACATTTAGGTCATTTTCATTCTCCCTAGGCTTATTCTTGTCGAATTAGGTTTTTAACCAATCTTGTGCATCCAATAAGTTCATTTGTGTCATTGGATTCACATTTAGGTCATCTTCGTCCTCCCTAGGCATATTCTTGTCCAATTAGGGTTTTTAACCAATCTTGTGCATCCAATATGTGTGTCTATCTCATTGGATGATCAATTAGGTCACTTTGATCCTCCCTAGGCTTATTCTTGTCCAATTAGGGTTTTTAACCAATCTTGTGCATCCAATAAGTTCATTTGTGTCATTGGATTAACATTTAGGTCATTTTCATCCTCCCTAGGCATATTCTTGTCCAATTAGGGTTTTTAACCAATCTTGTGCATCCAATAGGTGTGTTTGTGTCATTGGATGATCAATTTAGGTCATTTTCGTCCTCCCTAGGCATATTCTTGTCCAATTAGGGTTTTTAACCAATCTTGTGTTTCCAATAGGTGTGTTTGTGTCATTGGATGATCAATTTAGGTCATTTTCGTCCTCCTTAGGCATATTCTTGTCCAATTAGGGTTTTTAACCAATCTTGTGCATCCAATAGGTGTGTTTGTGTCATTGGATGATCAATTAGGTCATTTTCGTCCTCCCTAAGCTTATTCTTGTCCAATTAGGGTTTTTAACCAATCTTGTGCATCCAATAGGTGTGTTTGTGTCATTGGATGATCAATTAGGTCGTTTTCGTCGTCCCTAGGCTTATTCTTGTCCAATTAGGGTTTTTAACCAATCTTGTGCATCCAATAGGTGTGTTTGTGTCATTGGATGATCAATTAGGTTATTTTCGCCCTTCCTAGGCTTACTCTTGTCCAATTAGGGTTTTTAAGCAATGTTGTGCATCCAATAAGTTCATTTGTGTCTTTGGATTAACATTTAGGTCATTTTCGTCCTCCCTAGGCATATTCTTGTCCAATTAGGGTTTTTAACCAATCTTGTGCATCCAATAGGTGTGTTTGTGTCATTGGATGATCAATTAGGTTATTTTCGTCCAACCTTGGCTTATTCTTGTCCAATTAGGGTTTTTAACCAATCTTGTGCATCCAATAAGTTCATTTGTTTCATTGGATTAACATTTAGGTCATTTTCGTCCTCCCTAGGCATATTCTTGTCCAATTTGGGTTTTTAACCAATCTTGTGCATCCAATAGGTGTGTTTGTGTCATTGGATGATCAATTAGGTCATTTTCGTCCTTTCTATGATTATTCTTGTCCAATTATGGTTTTTAACCAATCTTGTGCATCCAATAAGTTCATTTGTGTCATTGGATTAACATTTAGGTCATTTTCGTCCTCCCTAGGCATATTCTTGTCCAATTAGGGTTTTTAACCAATCTTGTGCATCCAATAGGTGTGTTTGTGTCATTGGATGATCAATTAGGTCATTTTCGTCCTCCCTAGGCTTATTCTTGTCCAATTAGGATTTTTAACCAATCTTGTGCATCCAATAAGTTCATTTGTGTCATTGGATGATCAATTAGGTCATTTTCGTCCTACCTAGGCATATTCTTGTCCAACTAGGGTTTTTAACCAATCTTGTTCATCCAATAGGTGTGTTTGTGTCTTTGGATGATCAATTAGGTCATTTTCGTCCTCCCATGGCTTATTCTTGTCCAATTAGGGTTTTTAACCAATCTTGTGCATCCAATAGGTGAGTTTGTGTCATTGGATTAACATATATGTCATTTTCGTCCTCCTTAGGCTTATTCTTGTCCAATTAGGGTTTTTAACCAATCTTGTGCATCCAATAGGTTTGTTTGTGTCATTGGATGATCAATTAGGTCATTTTCGTCCTCCCTAGGCTTATTCTTGTCCAATTAGGGTTTTTAACCAATCTTGTGCATCCAATAAGTGTGTTTGTGTCATTGGATGATCAATTAGGTCGTTTTCGTCCTCCCTAGGCATATTCTTGTCCAATTAGGGTTTTTAACGAATCTTGTGCATCCAATTGGTGTGTTTGTGTCATTGGATGATCAATTAGGTCATTTTCGTCCTCCCTAGGCTTATTCTTGTCCAATTAGGGTTTTTAACCAATCTTGTGCATCCAATAACTTTGTTTGTGTCATTGAATGATCAATTAGGTCATTTTCAACCTCCCTAGGCATATTCTTGTCCAATTAGGGTTTTTAACCAATCTTGTGCATCCAATAGGTGTGTTTGTGTCATTGGATGATCAATTAGGTCATTTTCGTCCTCCCTAGGCTTATTCTTGTCCAATTAGGGTTTTTAACCGATCTTGTGCATCCGATAAGTTTGTTTGTGTCATTGAATTAATATTTAGGTCATTTTCGTCCTCCCTAGGCATATTCTTGTCCAATTAGGGTTTTTAACCAATCTTGTGCATCCAATAGGTGTGTTTGTGTCATTGGATGATCAATTAGGTCATTTTCGTCCTCCATAGGCTTATTCTTGTCCAATTTGGGTTTTTAACCAATCTTGTGCATCCGATAAGTTTGTTTGTGTCATTGAATTAATATTTAGGTCATTTTCGTCCTCCCTAGGCATATTCTTGTCCAATTAGGGTTTTTAACCAATCTTGTGCATCCAATAGGTGTGTTTGTGTCATTGGATGATCAAATAGGTCATTTACGTCCTCCCAGGGCATATTCTTGTCCAATTAGGGTTTTTAACCAATCTTGTGCATCCAATAGGTGTGTTTGTGTCATTGGATGATCAATTAGGTCATTTTCGTCCTCCCTAGGCTTATTCTTGTCCAATTAGGGTTTTTAACCAATCTTGTGCATCCAATAGGTGGGTTTGTGTCATTGGATTATCAATTAGGTCATTTTCGTCCTCCCTAGGCATATTCTTGTCCAATTAGGGTTTTTAACCAATCTTGTGCATCCAATAAGTTGAGTTGTGTCATTGGATTAACATTTAGGTCATTTTCGTCCTCCCTAGGCTTATTCTTGTCCAATTAGGGTTTTTAACCAATCTTGTGCATCCAATAGGTGTGTTTGTGTCATTGGATGATCAATTAGGTCATTTTCGTCCTTCCTAGGCTTATTCTTGCCCAATTAGGGTTTTTAACCAATCTTGTGCATCCAATAAGTTGAGTTGTGTCATTGGATTAACATTTAGGTCATTTTCGTCCTCTCTAGGCTTATTCTTGTCCTATTAGGGTTTTTAACCAATCTTGTGCATCCAATAAGTTCATTTGTGTCATTGGATTAACATTTAGGTCATTTTCGTCCTCCCTAGGCATATTCTTGTCCAATTAGAGTTTTAGACCAATCTTGTGCTTCTAATAGGTGTGTTTGTGTCATTGGATGATCAATTAGGTTATTTTCGTCCTCCCTAGGCTTATTCTTGTCCAATTAGGGTTTTTAACTAATCTTGTGCATCCAATAAGTTCGTTTGTGTCATTGGATGATCAATTAGGTCATTTTCGTCCTCCCTAGGCATATTCTTGTCCAATTAGGGTTTTACACCAATCTTGTGCATCCAATAGGTGTGTTTGTGTCATTGGATGATCAATTAGGTCATTTTCGTCCTCCCTAGGCTTATTCTTGTCCAATTAGGGTTTTTAACTAATCTTGTGCATCCAATAAGTTCATTTGTGTCATTGGATGATCAATTCGGTTATTTTCGTCCTCCCTAGGCATATTCTTGTCCAATTAGGGTTTTTAACGAATCTTGTGCATCCAATAGGTGTGTTTGTGTCATTGGATGATCAATTAGGTTATTTTCGTCCTCCCTAGGCTTATTCTTGTCCAATTAGGGTTTTTAACCAATCTTGTGCATCCAATAAGTTGAGTTGTGTCATTGGATTAACATTTAGGTCATTTTCGTCCTCCCTAGGCTTATTCTTGTCCAATTAGGGTTTTTAACCAATCTTGTGCATCCAATAGGTGTGTTTGTGTCATTGGATGATCAATTAGGTCATTTTCATCCTCCCTAGGCTTATCCTTTCCCAATTAGGGTTTTTAACCAATCTTGTGCTTCCAATAAGTTGAGTTGTGTCATTGGTTTAACATTTAGTTCATTTTCGTCCTCCCTAGGCTTATTCTTGTCCAATTAGGGTTTTTAACCAATCTTGTGCATCCAATAAGTTCATTTGTGTCATTGGATTAACATTTAGGTCATTTTCGTCCTCCCTAGGCATATTCTTGTCCAATTAGAGTTTTAGACCAATCTTGTGCATCCAATAGGTGTGTTTGTGTCATTGGATGATCAATTAGGTCATTTTCGTCCTCCCTAGGCATATTCTTGTCCAATTAGGATTTTTAACCAATCTTGTGCATCCAATAGGTGTGTTTGTGTCATTGGATGATCAATTAGGTCATTTTCGTCCTCCCTAGGCTTATTCTTGTCCAATTACAGTTTTTAACCAATCTTGTGCATCCAATAAGTTGAGTTGTGTCATTGGATTAACATTTAGGTCATTTTCGTCCTCCCTAGGCTTATTCTTGTCCAATTAGGGTTTTTAACCAATCTTGTGCATCCAATAAGTTCATTTGTGTCATTGGATTAACATTTAGGTCATTTTCGTCCTCCCTAGGCATATTCTTGTCCAATTAGAGTTTTAGACCAATCTTGTGCATCCAATAGGTGTGTTTGTGTCATTGGATGATCAGTTAGGTTATTTTCGTCCTCCCTAGGCTTACTCTTGTCCAATTAAGGTTTTTAACTAATCTTGTGCATCCAATAAGTTCATTTGTTTCATTGGATGATCAATTAGGTCATTTTCGTCCTCCCTAGGCATATTCTTGTCCAATTAGGGTTTTTAACCAATCTTGTGCATCCAATAGGTGTGTTTGTGTCATTGGATGATCAATTAGGTCATTTTCGTCCTCCCTAGGCTTATTCTTGTCCAATTAGGGTTTTTTTACCAATCTTGTGCATCCGATAAGTTTGTTTGTGTCATTGAATTAATATTTAGGTCATTTTCGTCTTCCCTAGGCATATTCTTGTCCAATTAGGGTTTTTAACCAATCTTGTGCATCCAATAGGTGTGTTTGTGTCATTGGATGATCAATTAGGTCATTTTCGTCCTCCCTAGGCTTATTCTTGTCCAATTAGGGTTTTTAACCAATCTTGTGCATCCAATAGGTGTGTTTGTGTTATTGGATGATCAATAAGGTCATTTTCGTCCTCCCTAGGCATATTCTTGTCCAATTAGGGTTTTTAACCAATCTTGTGCATCCAATAGGTGTGTTTGTGTCATTGGATGATCAATTAGGTCATTTTCGTCCTCCCTAGGCTTATTCTTGTCCAATTAGGGTTTTTAACCAATCTTGTGCATCCAATAAGTTGAGTTGTGTCATTGGATTAACATTTAGGTCATTTTCGTTCTCCCTAGGCTTATTCTTGTTCAATTAGGGTTTTTAACCAATCTTGTGCATCCAATAAGTTGAGTTGTGTCATTGGATTAACATTTAGGTCATTTTCATTCTCCCTAGGCATATTCTTGTCCAATTAGGTTTTTAACCAATCTTGTGCATCCAATAAGTTCATTTGTGTCATTGGATTCACATTTAGGTCATTTTCGTCCTCCATAGGCTTATTCTTGTCCAATTAGGGCTTTTAACCATTCTTGTGCATCCAATAAGTTTGTTTCTGTCATTGAATTAATATTTAGGTCATTTTGGTCCTCCCTAGGCATATTCTTGTCCAATTAGGGTTTTTAACCAATCTTGTAAATTCAATAGGTGTGTTTGTGTCATTGGATGATCAATTAGGTCATTTTCGTCCTTCCTAGGCTTATTCTTGTCCAATTAGGGTTTTTAACCAATCTTGTGCATCCAATAGGTGTGTTTGTGTCATTGGATGATCAATTAGGTCATTTTCGTCCTCCCTATGCTTATTCTTGTCCAATTAGGGTTTTTAACCAATCTTGTGCATCCAATAAGTTCATTAGTGTCATTGGATGATCAATTAGGTCATTTTCGTCCTCCCTAGGCTTATTCTTGTCCAATTAGGGTTTTTAACCAATCTTGTGCATCCAATAAGTTGAGTTGTGTCATTGGATTAACATTTAGGTCATTTTCATTCTCCCTAGGCATATTCTTGTCCAATTAGGTTTTTAACCAATCTTGTGCATCCAATAAGTTCAATTGTGTCATTGGATTCACATTTAGGTCATTTTCGTCCTCCTTAGGCATATTCTTGTCCAATTAGGGTTTTTAACCAATCTTGTGCATCCAATAGGTGTGTTTATCTCATTGGATGATCAATTAGGTCACTTTGATCCTCCCTAGGCATATTCTTGTCCAATTAGGGTTTTTAACCAATCTTGTGCATCCAATAGGTGTGTTTGTGTCAGTGGATGATCAATTAGGTCATTTTCGTCCTCCCTAGGCATGTTCTTGTCCAACAAGGGTTTTTAACCAATCTTGTGCATCCAATAGGTGTGTTTGTGTCATTGGATGATCAATTAGGCCATTTTCGTCCTCCCTAGGCTTATTCTTGTCCAATTAGGGTTTTTAACCAATCTTGTGCATCCAATAAGTTGAGTTGTGTCATTGGATTAACATTTAGGTCATTTTCGTCCTCCCTAGGCTTATTCTTGTCCAATTAGGGTTTTTAACCAATCTTGTGCATCCAATAGGTGTGTTTGTGTCCTTGGATGATCAATTAGGTCATTTTCGTCCTCTCTAGGCTTATTCTTGTCCAATTAGGGTTTTTAACCAATCTTGTGCATCCAATAGGTGTGTTTGTGTCATTGGATGATCAATTAGGTCATTTTCGTCCTCCATAGGCTTATTCTTGTCCAATTAGGGTTTTTAACGAATCTTGTGCATCCAATAAGTTAATTTGTGTCATTGGATGATCAATTAGGTCATTTTCGTCCTCCCTAGGCTTATTCTTGTCCAATTAGGGTTTTTCACCAATCTTGTGCATCCAATAACTTTGTTTGTGTCATTGAATTAATATTTAGGTCATTTTCGTCCTCCCTAGGCTTATTCTTGTCCAATTAGGGTTTTTAACCAATCTTGTGCATCCAATAAGTTCATTTGTGTCATTGGATGATCATTTAGGTCATTTTCGTCCCCCCTTGGCATATTCTTCTCCAACTAGGGTTTTAAACCAATCTTGTGCATCCAATAGGTGTGTTTGTGTCATTGGATGATCAATTAGGTCATTTTCGTCCTCCATAGGCTTATTCTTGTCCAATTAGGGTTTTTAACCAATCTTGTGCATCCAATAGGTGTGTTTGTGTCATTGGATGATCAATTAGGTCATTTTCGTCCTCCCTAGGCTTATTCTTGTCCAATTAGGGTTTTTAACCAATCTTGTGCATCCAATAACTTTGTTTGTGTCATTGAATTAATATTTAGGTCATTTTCGTCCACCCTAGGCATATTCTTGTCCAATTATGGTTTTTAACCAATCTTGTGCATCCAATAGGTGTGTTTGTGTCATTGGATGATCAATTAGGTCATTTTCGTCCTCCCTAGGCTTATTCTTGTCCAATTAGGGGTTTTAACCAATCTTGTGCATCCAATAAGTTGAGTTGTGTCATTGGATTAACATTTTGATCATTTTCGTTCTCCCTAGGCTTTTTCTTGTCCAATTAGGGTTTTTAACCAACCTTGTGAATCCAATAAGTTCATTTGTGTCATTGGATTAACATTTTGGTCATTTTTGTCCTCCCTAGGCATATTCTTGTCCAATTAGGGTTTTTAACCAATCTTGCGCATCCAATAGGTGTGTTTGTGTCATTGGATGATCAGTTTGATTATTTTCGTCCTCCCTAGGCTTATTCTTGTCCAATTAGGGTTTTTAACTAATCTTGTGCATCCAATAAGTTCATTTGTGTCATTGGATGATCAATTATGTCATTTTCGTCCTCCGTAGGCATATTCTTGTCCAATTAGGGTTTTTAACCAATCTTGTGCATCCAATAGGTGTGTTTGTGTCATTGGATGATCAATTAGGTCATTTTCGTCCTCCCTAGGCTTATTCTTGTCCAATTAGGGGTTTTAACCAATCTTGTGCATCCAATAAGTTGAGTTGTGTCGTTGGATTAACATTTAGGTCATTTTCGTTCTCTCTAGGCTTATTCTTTTCCAATTAGGGTTTTTAACCAATCTTGTGCATCCAATAGGTGTGTTTGTGTCATTGGATGATCAATTAGGTCATTTTCGTCCTCCCTAGGCTTATTCTTGTCCAATTAGGGTTTTTATCCAATCTTGTGCATCCAGTAGGTGTGTTTGTGTCATTGGATGATCAATTAGGTCAATTTCGTCCTCCCTAGGCTTATTCTTGTCCAATTAGGGTTTTTAACCAATCTTTTGCATCCAATAGGTGTGTTTATGTCATTGGATGATCAATTAGGTCATTTTCGTCCTCCCTAGGCTTATTCTTGTCCAATTTATGGTTTTTAACCAATCTTGTGCATCCAATAACTTACTTTGTGTCATTGAATTAATATTTAGGTCATTTTCGTCCTCCCTAGGCATATTCTTGTCCAATTAGGGTTTTTAACCAATCTTGTGCATCCAATAGGTGTGTTTGTGTCATTGGATGATCAATTAGGTCATTTTCGTCCTCCCTAGGCTTATTCTTGTCCAATTAGGGTTTTTAACCGATCTTGTGCATCCGATAAGTTTGTTTGTGTCATTGAATTAATATTTAGGTCATTTTCGTCCTCCCTAGGCATATTCTTGTCCAATTAGGGTTTTTAACCAATCTTGTGCATCCAATAGGTGTGTTTGTGTCATTGGATGATCAATTAGGTTATTTTCGACCTCCCTAGGCTTATTCTTGTCCAATTAGGGTTTTTAACCAATCTTGTGCATCCAATAGGTGTGTTTGTGTCATTGGATGGCCAATTAGATCATTTTCGTCCTCCCTAGGCATATTCTTGTCCAATTAGGGTTTTTAACCAATCTTGTGCATCCAATAGGTGTGTTTGTGTCATTGGATGATCAATTAGGTCATCTTCGTCCTCCCCAGGCTTATTCTTGTCCAATTAGGGATTTTAACCAATCTTGTGCATCCAATAAGTTGAGTTGTGTCATTGGATTAACATTTAGGTCATTTTCGTCCTCCCTAGGCTTATTCTTGTCCAATTAGGGTTTTTAACCAATCTTGTGCATCCAATAGGTGTGTTTGTGTCATTGGATGATCAATTAGGTCATTTTCGTCCTCCATAGGCTTATTCTTGTCCAATTAGGGTTTTTAACCAATCTTGTGCATCCAATAGGTGTGTTTGTGTCATTGGATGATCAATTAGGTCATTTTCGTCCTCCCTAGGCTTATCCTTGTCCAACTAGGGTTTTTAACCAATCTTGTGCATCCAATAGGTGTGTTTGTGTCATTGGATGATCAATTAGGTCATTTTCGTCCTCCCTAGGCTTATTCTTGTCCAATTAGGGTTTTTAACCAATCTTGTGCATCCAATAAGTTCATTAGTGTCATTGGATTAACATTTAGGTCATTTTCGTTCTCCCTAGGCATATTCTTGTCCAATTAGGGTTATTAACCAATCTTGTGCATCCAATTGGTGTGTTTGTGTCATTGGATGATCAATTTAGGTCATTTTCGTTCTCCCTAGGCATATTCTTGTCCAATTAGGATTTTTAATCAATCTTGTGCATCCAATAGGTGTTTTTGTGTCATTGGATGATCAATTAGGTCATTTTCGTCCTCCCTAGGCATATTCTTGCCCAATTAGTGTTTTTAACCAATCTTGTCCATCCAATAAGTTCATTTGTGTCATTGGATTCACATTTAGGTCATTTTCGTCCTCCTTAGGCATATTCTTGTCCAATTAGGGTTTTTAACCAATCTTGGGCATCCAATAGGTGTGTTTCTGTCATTGGATGATCAATTGGGTCATTTTCGTGCTCCCTAGGCTTATTCTTGTCCAATTAGGGTTTTTAACCAATCTTGTGCATCCAATAAGTTCATTTGTGTCATTGGATGATCAATTAGGTCATTTTCGTCCTCCCTAGGCTTATTCTTGTCCAATTAGCGTTTTTAACCAATCTTGTGCATCCAATAAGTTGAGTTGTGTCATTGGATTAACATTTAGGTCATTTTCGTCCTCCCTAGGCTTATTCTTGTCCAATTAGGGTTTTTAACCAATCTTGTGCATCCAATAGGTGTGTTTGTGTCATTGGATGATCAGTTAGGTTATTTTCGTCCTCCCTAGGCTTACTCTTGTCCAATTAGGGTTTTTAACTAATCTTGTGCATCCAATAAGTTCATTTGTTTCATTCGATGATCAATTAGGTCATTTTCGTCCTCCCTAGGCATATTCTTGTCCAATTAGGGTTTTTAACCAATCTTGTGCATCCAATAGGTGTGTTTGTGTCATTGGATGATCAATTAGGTCATTTTCGTCCTCCCTAGGCTTATTCTTGTCCAATTAGGGTTTTTAACCAATCTTGTGCATCCAATAAGTTGAGTTGTGTCATTGGATTAACATTTTGATCATTTTCGTTCTCCCTAGGCTTATTCTTGTCCAATTAGGGTTTTTAACCAATCTTGTGCATCCAATAGGTGTGTTTGTGTCATTGGATGATCAATTAGGTCATTTTCGTCCTCCCTAGGCTTATTCTTGTCCAATTAGGGTTTTTAACCAATCTTGCGCATCCAATAAGTTGAGTTGTGTCATTGGATTAACAATTAGGTCATTTTCGTTCTCCCTAGGCATATTCTTGTCCAATTAGGGTTTTTAACCAATCTTGTGCATCCAATAGGTGTGTTTGTGTCATTGGATGATCAATTAGGTCATTTTCGTCCTCCCTAGGCTTATTATTGTCCAATTAGGGTTTTTAACCGATCCTGTGCATCCAATAGGTGTGTTTGTGTCATTGGATGATCAATTAGG
The DNA here is from genome assembly GCA_037974775.1 of Cicer pinnatifidum. Taxonomy (NCBI): domain Eukaryota; kingdom Viridiplantae; phylum Streptophyta; class Magnoliopsida; order Fabales; family Fabaceae; genus Cicer; species Cicer pinnatifidum. Next base: position 82,503 of record JBBPBR010001224.1, on the reverse strand, counting down.
TCATTTTCGTCCTCCCTAGGCATATTCTGGTCCAATTAGGGTTTTTAACCAATCTTGTGCATCCAATAGGTGTGTTTTGTCATTGGATGATCGATTAGGTCATTTTCGTCCTCCCTTGGCATATTCTTGTCCAATTAGGGTTTTTAACCAATCTTGTGCATCCAATAGGTGTGTTTGTGTCATTGGATGATCAATTAGGTCATTTTCGTCCTCCCTAGGCTTATTCTTGTCCAATTAGGGTTTTTAACCAATCTTGTGCATCCAATAAGTTGAGTTGTGTCATTGGATTAACATTTAGGTCATTTTCGTCCTCCCTAGGCTTATTCTTGTCCAATTAGGGTTTTTAACCAATCTTGTGCATCCAATAAGTTCATTTGTGACATTGGATTAACATTTAGGTCATTTTCGTCCTCCCTAGGCATATTCTTGTCCAATTAGGGTTTTTAACCAATCTTGTGCATCCAATAAGTTGAGATGTGTCATTGGATTAACATTTAGGTCATTTTCGTCGTCCCTAGGCTTATTCTTGTCCAATTAGGTTTTCTAACCAATCTTGTGCATCCGATAAGTTTGTTTGTGTCATTGAATTAATATTTAGGTCATTTTCGTCCTCCCTAGGCATATTCTTGTCCAATTAGGGTTTTTAACCAATCTTGTGCATCCAATAGGTGTGTTTGTGTCATTGGATGATCAATTAGGTCATTTTCGTCCTCCCAAGGCTTATTCTTGTCCAATTAGGGTTTTTAACCAATCTTGTGCATCTAATAAGTTGAGTTGTGTCATTGGATTAACATTTAGGTCATTTTCGTCATCCCTAGGCTTATTCTTGTCCAATTAGGGTTTTTAACCAATCTTGTGCATCCAATAGGTGTGTTTGTGTCATTGGATGATCAATTAGGTCATTTTCGTCCTCCCTAGGCTTATTCTTGTCCAATTAGGGTTTTTAACCAATCTTGTGCATCCAATAAGTTGAGTTGTGTCATTGGATTAACATTTAGGTGATTTTCGTCCTCCCTAGGCTTATTCTTGTCCAATTAGAGTTTTTAACCAATCTTGTGCATCCAATAAGTTCATTTGTGTCATTGGATTAACATTTAGGTCATTTTCGCCCTCCCTAGGCATATTCTTGTCCAATTAGGGTTTTTAACCAATCTTGTGCATCCAATAGGTGTATTTGTGTCATTGGATGATCAATTAGGTTATTTTCGTCCTCCCTAGGCTTATTCTTGTCCAATTAGGGTTTTTAACCAATCTTGTGCATCCAATAGGTGTGTTTGTGTCATTGGATGATCAATTAGGTCATTTTCGTCCTCCCTAGGCATATTCTTTTCCAATTAGGGTTTTTAACGAATCTTGTGCATCCAATTGGTGTGTTTGTGTCATTGGATGATCAATTAGGTCATTTTCGTCCTCCCTAAGCTTATTCTTGTCCAATTAGGGTTTTTAACCAATCTTGTGCATCTAATAAGTTGAGTTGTGTCATTGGAATAACATTTAGGTCATTTTCGTCCTCCCTAGGCTTATTCTTGTCGAATTAGGGTTTTTAACCAATCTTGTGCATCCAATAGGTGTGTTTGTTTCATTGGATGATCAATTAGGTCATTTTCGTCCTCCCTAGGCTTATTCTTGCCCAATTAGGGTTTTTAACCAATCTTGTGCATCCAATAAGTTGAGTTGTGTCATTGGATTAACATTTAGGTCATTTTCGTCCTCCCTAGGCTTATTTTGTCCGATTAGGGTTTTTAACCAATCTTGTGCATCCAATAAGTTCATTTGTGTCATTGGATTAACATTTAGGTCATTTTCGTCCTCCCTAGGCATATTCTTGTCCAATTAGAGTTTTAGACCAATCTTGTGCATCCAATAGGTGTGTTTGTGTCATTGGATGATCAATTAGGTCATTTTCGTCCTCCCTAGGCTTATTCTTGTCCAATTAGGGTTTTTAACCAATCTTGTGCATCTAATAGGTGTGTTTGTGTCATTGGATGATCAATTAGGTCATTTTCGTCGTCCCTTGGCTTATTCTTGTCCAATTATGGTTTTTAACCAATCTTGTGCATCTGATAAGTATGTTTGTGTCATTGAATTAATATTTAGGTCATTTTCGTCCTCCCTAGGCATATTCTTGTCCAATTAGGGTTTTTAACCAATCTTGTGCATCCAATAGGTGTGTTTATGTCATTCGATGATCAATTAGGTCATTTTCGTACTCCCTAGGCTTATTCTTGTCCAATTAGGGTTTTTAACCAATCTTGTGCATCCAATAAGTTGAGTTGTGTCATTGGATTAACATTTAGGTCATTTTCGTCCTCCCTAGGCTTATTCTTGTCCAATTAGGGTTTTTAACCAATCTTGTGCATCCAATAGGTGTGTTTGTGTCATTGGATGATCGATTAGGTCATTTTCGTCCTCCATAGGCTTATTCTTGTCCAATTAGGGTTTTTAACCAATCTTGTGCATCCAATAAGTTGAGTTGTGTCATTGGATTAACATTTAGGTCATTTCCATCCTCCCTAGGCTTATTCTTATCCAATTAGGGTTTTTAACCAATCTTGTGCATCCAATAAGTTCATTTGTGTCATTGGATTAACATTTAGGTCATTTTCGTCCTCCCTAGGCATATTCTTGTCCAATTAGGGTTTTTAACCAATCTTGTGCATCCAATAGGTGTGTTTGTGTCATTGGATGATCAATTAGGTCATTTTCGTTGTCCCTAGGCTTATTCTTGTCCAATTAGGGTTTTTAACCAATCTTGTGCATCCGATAAGTTTGTTTGTGTCATTGAATTAATATTTAGGTCATTTTCGTCCTCCCTAGGCATATTCTTGTCCAATTAGGGTTTTTAACCAATCTTGTGCATCCAATAGGTGTGTTTGTGTCATTGGATGATCAATTAGGTCATTTTCGTCCTCCCTAGGCTTATTCTTGTCCAATTAGGGTTTTTAACCAATCTTGTGCATCCAATAAGTTGAGTTGTGTCATCGGATTAACATTTAGGTCATTTTCGTCATCCCTAGGCTTATTCTTGTCCAATTAGTGTTTTTAACCAATCTTGTGCATCCAATATGTGTGTTTGTGTCATTGGATGATCAATTAGGTCATTTTCGTCCTCCATAGGCTTATTCTTGTCCAATTAGGGATTTTAACCAATCTTGTGCATCAAATAAGTTGAGTTGTGTCATTGGATTAACATTTAGGTCATTTTTGTCCTCCCTAGGCTTATTCTTGTCCAATTAGGGTTTTTAACCAATCTTGTGCATCCAATAAGTTCATTTGTGTCATTGGATTAACATTTAGGTCATTTTCATCCTGCCTAGGCATATTCTTGTCCAATTAGGGTTTTTAACCAATCTTGTGCATCCAATAGATGTGTTTGTGTCATTGGATGATCAATTAGGTTATTTTCGTCCTCCCTAGGCTTATTCTTGTCCAATTAGGGTTTTTAACCAATCTTGTGCATCCAATAAGTTGAGTTGTGTCATTCGATTAACATTTAGGTCATTTTCGTCCTCCCTAGGCTTATTCTTCTCCAATTAGGGATTTTAACCAATCTTGTGCATCCAATAAGTTCATTTGTGTCATTGGATTAACATTTAGGTCATTTTCGTCCTCCCTAGGCATATTCTTGTCCAATTAGAGTTTTAGACCAATCTTGTGCATCCAATAGGTGTGTTTGTGTCATTGGATGATCAATTAGGTCATTTTCGTCCTCCCTAGGCTTATTCTTGTCCAATTAGGGTTTTTAACCAATCTTGATCATCCAATAAGTTCATTTGTGTTATTGGATTATCATTTAGGTCATATTCGTCCTCCCTAGGCATATTCTTGTCCAATTAGGGTTTTTAACCAATCTTGTGCATCCAATAGGTGTGTTTGTGTCATTGGATGATCAATTAGGTCATTTTCGTCCTCCATAGGCTTATTCTTGTCCAATTAGGGTTTTAACCAATCTTGTGCATCCAATAAGTTTGTTTGTGTCATTGAATTAATATTTAGGTCATTTTGGTCCTTCCTAGGCATATTCTTGTCCAATTAGGGTTTTTAGCCAATCTTGTGAATTCAATAGGTGTGTTTGTGTCATTGGATGATCAATTAGGTAATTTTCGTCCTCCCTAGGCATATTCTTGTCCAATTAGGGTTTTTAACCAATCTTGTGCATCCAATAGGTGTGTTTGTGTCATTGGATGATCAATTAGGTCATTTTCGTCCTCCCTAGGCTTATTCTTGTCCAATTAGGGTTTTTAACCAATCTTGTGCATCCAATAAGTTGAGTTGTGTCATTGGATTAACATTTAGGTCATTTTCATTCTCCCTAGGCTTATTCTGGTCCAATTAGGTTTTTAACCAATCTTGTGCATCCAATAAGTTCATTTGTGTCATTGGATTCACATTTAGGTCATTTTCGTCCTCCCTAGGCATATTCTTGTCCAATTAGGGTTTTTAACCAATCTTGTGCATCCAATAGGTGTGTTTATCTCATTGGATGATCAATTAGGTCACTTTGATCCTCCCTAGGCATATTCTTGCCCAATTAGGGTTTTTAACCAATCTTGTGCATCCAATAAGTTCATTTGTGTCATTGGATTAACATTTAGGTCATTTTCGTCCTCCCTAGGCATATTCTTGTCCAATTAGGGTTTTTAACCAATCTTGTGCATCCAATAGGTGTGTTTGTGTCATTGGATGATCAATTAGGTCATTTTCGTCCTCCCTAGGCTTATTCTTGTCCAATTAGGGTTTTTAACCAATCTTGTGCATCCAATAAGTTCATTTGTGTCATTGGATGATCAATTAGGTCATTTTCGTCCTCCCTAGGCTTATTCTTGTCCAATTAGGGTTTTTAACCAATCTTGTGCATCCAATAAGTTTATTTGTGTTATTGGATTAAAATTTAGGTCATATTCGTTCTCCCTAGGCATATTCTTGTCCAATTAGGGTTTTTAACCAAACTTTTGAATCCAATAAGTGTGTTTGTGTCATTCGATGATCAATTAGGTCATTTTCGTCCTCCCTAGGCATATTCTTGTCCAATTAGGGTTTTTAACCAATCTTGTGCATCCAATAGGTGTGTTTGTGTCATTGGATGATCAATTAGGTCATTTTCGTCCTCCCTAGGCTTATTCTTGTCCAATTAGGGTTTTTAACCAATCTTGTGCATCCAATAAGTTCATTTGTGTCATTGGATTAACATTTAGGTCATTTTCGTCCTGCCTAGGCATATTCTTGTCCAATTAGGGTTTTTAACCAATCTTGTGAATCCAATAGGTGTGTTTGTGTCATTGGATGATCAATTAGGTTATTTTTGTCCTCCCTAGGCTTATTCTTGTCCAATTATGGTTTTTAACCAATCTTGTGCATCCAATAGGTGTGTTTGTGTCATTGGATGACCAATTAGGTCATTTTCGTCCTCCCTAGGCATATTCTTGTCCAATTAGGGTTTTTAACCAATCTTGTGCATCCAATAGGTGTGTTTGTGTGATTGGATGATCAATTAGGTCATTTTCGTCCTCCCTAGGCTTATTCTTATCCAATTAGGGTTTTTAACAAATTTTGTGCATCCAATAACTTTGTTTGTGTCATTGAATTAATATTTTGGTCATTTTCGTCCTCCCTAGGCATATTCTTGTCCAATTAGGGTTTTTAACCAATCTTGTGCATCCAATAGGTGTGTTTGTGTCATTGGATGATCAATTAGGTCATTTTCGTCCTCCCTAGGCTTATTCTTGTCCAATTAGGGTTTTTAACCAATCTTGTGCAACCAATAGGTGTTTAACCAATCTTGTGCATCCAATAGGTGTGTTTGTGGCAATAGATGATCAATTAGGTCGTTTTCGTCCTCCCTAGGCTTATTCTTGTCCAATTAGGGTTTTTAACCAATCTTGTGCATCCAATAGGTGTGTTTGTGTCATTGGATGATCAATTAGGTCTTTTTCGTCCTCCCTAGGCTTATTCTTGTCCAATTAGGGTTTTTAACCAATCTTGTGCATCCAATAGGTTTGTTTGGGACATTGGATGATCAATTAGGTCATTTACGTCCTCCCTAGGCTTATTCTTGTCCAATTAAGGTTTTTAACCAATCTTGTGCATCCATTAACTTTGTTTGTGTCATTGAATTAATATTTAGGTCATTTTCGTCATCCCTAGGCATATTCTTGTCCAATTAGGGTTTTTAACCAATCTTGTGCATCTAATAGGTGTGTTTGTGTCATTGGATGATCAATTAGGTCATTTTCGTCCTCCCTAGGCTTATTCTTGTCCAATTAGGGTTTTTAACCAATCTTGTGCATCCAATAGGTGTGTTTGTGTCATTGGATGATCAATTAGGTCATTTTCGTCCTCCCTAGGCTTATTCTTGTCCAATTAGGGTTTTTAACCAATCTTGTGCATCCAATAAGTTGAGTTGTGTCATTGGATTAACATTAAGGTCATTTTCATTCTCCCTAGGCTTATTCTTGTCCAATTAGGGTTTTTAACCAATCTTGTGCATCCAATAGGTGTGTTTGTGTCATTGGATGATCAATTAGGTCATTTTCGTCCTCCCTAGGCTTATTCTTGTCCAATTAGGGTTTTTAACCAATCTTGTGCATCCAATAGGTGTGTTTGTGTCATTGGATGATCAATTAGGTCATTTTCGTCCTCCCTAGGCTTATTCTTGTCCAATTAGGGTTTTTAACCAATCTTGTGCATCCAATAGGTGTGTTTGTGTCATTGGATGATCAATTAGGTCATTTTCGTCCTCCCTAGGCTTATTCTTGTCCAATTAGGGTTTTTAACCAATCTTGTGCATCCAATAGGTGTGTTTGTGTCATTGGATGATCAATTAGGTCATTTTCGTCCTTTCTATGCTTATTTTTGTCCAATTAGGGTTTTTAAGCAATCTTGTGCATCCAATAAGTTCATTTGTGTCATTGGATGATCAATTAGGTCATTTTCGTCCTCCCTAGGCATATTCTTGTCCAACTAGGGTTTCTAACCAATCTTGTGCTTCCAATAGATGTGTTTGTGTCATTGGATGATCAATTAGGTCATTTTCGTCCTCCCTAGGCTTATTCTTGTCCAATTAGGGTTTTTAACCAATCTTGTGCATCCAATAGGTGTGTTTGTGTCATTGGATGATCAATTAGGTCATTTTCGTCCTCCCTAGGCTTATTCTTGTCCAATTAGGGTTTTTAACCAATCTTGTGCATCCAATAGGTGTGTTTGTGTCATTGGATGATCAATTAGGTCATTTTCGTCCTCCCTAGGCACATTCTTGTCCAACAGGGTTTTTAACGAATCTTGTGCATCCAATAGGTGTGTTTGTGTCATTGGATGATCAATTAGGTTATTTTCGTCCTCCCTAGGCATATCCTTGTCCAATTAGGGTTTTTAACGAATCTTGTGCATCCAATAGGTGTGTTTGTGTCATTGGATGATCAATTAGGTTATTTTCGTCCTCCCTAGGCTTATTCTTGTCCAATTAGGGTTTTTAACAAATCTTGTGCATCCAATAAGTTGAGTTGTGTCATTGGATTAACATTGAGGTCAATTTCGTCCTCCCTAGGCTTATTCTTGTCCAATTAGGGTTTTTAATTAATCTTGGGTGTGTTTGTGTCATTGGATGATCAATTAGGTCATTTTCGTCCTCCCTAGGCTTATTCTTGCCCAATTAGGGTTTTTAACCAATCTTGTGCATCCAATAAGTTGAGTTGTGTCATTGGATTAACATTTAGGTCATTTTCGTCCTCCCTAGGCTTATTCTTGTCCAATTACGATTTTTAACCAATCTTGTGCATCCAATAAGTTCATTTGTGTCATTGGATTAACATTTAGGTCATTTTCGTCCTCCATAGGCATATTCTTGTCCAATTAGAGTTTTAGACCAATCTTGTGCATCCAATTGGTGTGTTTGTGTCATTGGATGATCAATTAGGTTATTTTCGTCCTCCCTAGGCTTATTCTTGTCCAATTAGGGTTTTTAACTAATCTTGTGCATCCAATAAGTTCATTTGTGTCATTGGATGATCAATTAGGTCATTTTCGTACTCCCTAGGCATATTCTTGTCCAATTAGGGTTTATAACCTATCTTGTGCATCCAATAGGTGTGTTTGTGTCATTGGATGATCAATTAGGTTATTTTCGTCCTCCCTAGGCTTATTCTTGTCCAATTAGGGTTTTTAACTAATCTTGTGCATCCAATAAGTTCATTTGTGTCATTGGATGATCAATTAGGTCATTTTCGTCCTCCCTAGGCATATTCTTGTCCAATTAGGGTTTTAACCAATCTTGTGCATCCAATAGGTGTGTTTGTCTCATTGGATGATCAATTAGGTCATTTTCGTCCTCCCGAGGCTTAATCTTGTCCAATTAGGGTTTTTAACCAATCTTGTGCATCCAATAGGTGTGTTTGTGTCATTGGATGATCAATTAGGTCATTTTCGTCCTCCCTAGGCTTATTCTTGTCCAATTAGGGTTTTTAACCAATCTTGTGCATCCGATAAGTTTGTTTGTGTCATTGAATTAATATTTAGGTCATTTTCGTCCTCCCTAGGCATATTCTTGTCCAATTAGGGTTTTTAACCAATCTTGTGCATCCAATAGGTGTGTTTGTGTCATTGGATGATCAATTAGGTCATTTTCGTCCTCCCTAGGCTTATTCTTGTCCAATTAGGGTTTTTAACCAATCTTGTGCATCTAATAGGTGTGTATGTGATATTGGATGATCAATTAGGTCATTTTCGTCCTCCCTAGGCTTATTCTTGTCCAATTAGGGTTTTTAATAAATCTTGTGCATCCAATAAGTTGAGTTGTGTCATTGGATTAACATTTAGGTCATTTTTGTCCTCCCTAGACTTATTCTTGTCCAATTAGGGTTTTTAACCAATCTTGTGCATCCAATAGGTGTGTTTGTGTCATTGGATGATCAATTAGGTCATTTTCGTCCTCCCTAGGCTTATTCTTGTCCAATTAGGGTTTTTAACCAATCTTGTGCATCCAATAGGTGAGTTTGTGTCATTGGATGATTAATTAGGTCATTTTCGTCCTTCCTAGGCATATTCTTGTCCAATTAGGGTTTTTAACCAGTCTTGTGCATCCAATTGGTGTGTTTGTGTCATTGGATGATCAATTAGGTCATTTTCGTCCTCCGAAGGCTTATTCTTGTCCAACTAGGGTTTTTAACCAATCTTGTGCATCCAATAAGTTCATTTGTGTCATTGGATTAACATTTAGGTCATTTTCGTCCTCCCTAGGCATATTCTTGTCCCATTAGGGTTTTTAACCAATCTTGTGCATCCAATAGGTGTGTTTGTGTCATTGGATGATCAATTAGGTCATTTTCGTCCTCCCTAGGCTTATTCTTGTCCAATTAGGGTTTTTAACCAATCTTGTGCATCCAATAGGTGTGTTTGTGTCATTGGATGATCAATTAGGTCATTTTCGACCTTCCTATGCATATTCTTGTCCAATTAGGGTTTTTAACCAGTCTTGTGCATCCAATTGGTGTGTTTGTGTCATTCGATGATCAATTAGGTCATTTTCGTCCTCCGAAGGCTTATTCTTGTCCAATTAGGGTTTTTAACCAATCTTGTGCATCCAATAAGTTCATTTGTGTCATTGGATTAACATTTAGGTCATTTTCGTCCACCCTAGGCATATTCTTGTCCAATTAGGGTTTTTAACCAATCTTGTGCATCCAATAGGTGTGTTTGTGTCATTGGATGATCAATTAGGTCATTTTCGTCCTCCCTACGCTTATTCTTGTCCAATTAGGGTTTTTAACCAATCTTGTGCATCCAATAAGTTGAGTTGTGTCATTGGATTAACATTTAGGTCATTTTCGTTCTCCCTAGGCTTATTCTTGTCCAATTAGGGTTTTTAACCAATCTTGTGCATCCAATAGATGTGTTTGTGTCATTGGATGATCAATTAGGTCATTTTCGTCCTCCCTAGGCTTATTCTTGTCCAATTAGGGTTTTTAACAAATCTTGTGCATCCAATAAGTTCATTTGTGTCATTGGATGATCAATTAGGTCATTTTCGTTCTCCCTAGGCTTATTCTTGTCCAATTAGGGTTTTTAACCAATTAGTGCATCCAATTGGTGTGTTTGTGTCATTGGATGATCAATTAGGTCATTTTCGTCCTCCCTAGGCTTATTCTTGTCCAATTAGGGTTTTTAACCAATCTTGTGCATCCAATAGGTGTGTTTGTGTCATTGGATGATCAATTAGGTCATTTTCGTCCTCCCTAGACTTATTCTTGTCAAATTAGGGTTTTTAACCAATCTTGTGCATCCAATAACTTTGTTTGTGTCATTGAATTAATATTTAAGTCATTTTCGTCCTCCCTAGGCATATTCTTGTCCAATTAGGGTTTTTAACCAATCTTGTGCTTCCAATAGGTGTGTTTGTGTCATTGGATGATCAATTAGGTCATTTTCGTCCTCCCTAGGCTTATTCTTGTCCAATTAGGGTTTTTAACAAATCTTGTGCATCCAATAAGTTCATTTGTGTCATTGGATGATCAATTAGGTCATTTTCGTCCTTTCTACGCTTATTCTTGTCCAATTAGGGTTTTTAACCAATCTTGTACATCCAATAAGTTCATTTGTGTCATTGGATGATCAATTAGGTCATTTTCGTCCTCCCTAGGCATATTCTTGTCCAACTAGGGTTTTTAACCAATCTTGTGCTTCCAATAGGTGTGTTTGTGTCATTGGATGATCAATTAGGTCATTTTCGTCCTCACTAGGCTTATTATTGTCCAATTAGGGTTTTTAACCAATCTTGTGCATCCAATAGGTGTGTTTGTGTCATTGGATGATCAATTAGGTCATTTTCGTCCTCCCTAGGCTTATTCTTGTCCAATTAGGGTTTTTAACCAATCTTGTGCATCCAATAAGTTCATTTGTGTCATTGGATTAACATTTAGGTCATATTCGTCCTCCCTAGGTATATTCTTGTCCAATTAGGGTTTTTAACCAATCTTGTGCATCCAATAGGTGTGTTTGTGTCATTGGATGATCAATTAGGTCATTTTCGTCCTCCCTAGGCTTATTCTTGTCCAATTAGGGTTTTTAACCAATCTTGTGCATCCAATAGGTGTGTTTGTGTCATTGGATGATCAATTAGGTCATTTTCGTCCTCCCTAGACTTATTCTTGTTAAATTAGGGTTTTTAACCAATCTTGTGCATCCAATAACTTTGTTTGTGTCATTGAATTAATATTTAGGTCATTTTCGTCCTCCCTAGGCATATTCTTGTCCAATTAAGGTTTTTAACCAATCTTGTGCATCCAATAGGTGTGTTTGTGTCATTGGATGATCAATTAGGTCATTTTCGTCCTCCCTAGGCTTATTCTTATCCAATTAGGATTTTTAACCAATCTTGTGCATCCAATAAGTTCATTTGTGTCATTGGATTAACATTTAGGTCATTTTCGTCCTCCCTAGGCATATTCTTGTCCAATTAGGGTTTTTAACCAATCTTGTGCATCCAATAGGTGTGTTTGTGTCATTGGATGATCAATTAGGTCATTTTCGTCCTCCCTAGGCTTATTCTTGTCCAATTAGGGTTTTTAACCAATCTTGTGCATCCAATAGGTGTGTTTGTGTCATTGGATGATCAATTAGGTCATTTTCGTCCTCCCTAGGCTTATTATTGGCCAATTAGGGTTTTTAACCAATCTTGTGCATGCAATAAGTTCATTTGTGTCATTGGATGATCAATTAGGTCCTTTTCGTCCTCCTTAGGCATATTCTTGTCCATCTAGGGTTTTAAACCAATCTTGTGCATCCAATAGGTGTGTTTGTGTCATTGGATGATCAATTAGGTTATTTTCGTCCTCCCTAGGCTTATTCTTGTCCAATTAGGGTTTTTAACCAATCTTGTGCATCCAATAGGTGTGTTTGTGTCATTGGATGATAATTAGGTCATTTTCATTCTCCCTAGGCATATTCTTGTCCAATTAGGGTTTTTAACCAATCTTGTGCATCCAATAGGTGTGTTTGTGTCATTGGATGATCAATTAGGTCATTTACGTCCTCCCTAGGCTTATTCTTGTCCAATTAGGGTTTTTAACCAATCTTGTGCATCCAATAACTTTGTTTGTGTTATTGAATTAATATTAAGGTCATTTTCGTCCTCCCTAGGCATATTCTTGTCCAATTAGGGTTTTTAACCAATCTTGTGCATCCAATAGGTGTGTTTGTGTCATTGGATGATCAATTAGGTCATTTTCGTCCTCCCTAGGCTTATTCTTGTCCAATTAGGGTTTTTAACCAATCTTGTGCATCCAATAGGTGTGTTTGTGTCATTGGATGATCAATTAGGTCATTTACGTCCTCCCTAGGCTTATTCTTGTCCAATTAGGGTTTTTAACCAATTTTGTGCATCCAATAACTTTGTTTGTGTCATTGAATTAATATTTAGGTCATTTTCGTCCTCCCTAGGCATATTCTTGTCCAATTAGGGTTTTTAACCAATCTTGTGCATCCAATAGGTGTGTTTGTGTCATTGGATGATCAATTAGGTCATTTTCGTCCTCCCTAGGCATATTCTTGTCCAATTAGGGTTTTTAACCAATCTTGTGCATCCAATAGGTGTGTTTGTGTCATTGGATGATCAATTAGGTCATTTTCGTCCTCCCTATGCATATTCTTGTCCAATTAGGGTTTTTAACCAATCTTGTGCATCCAATAGGTGTGTTTGAGTCATTGGATGATCAATTAGGTCATTTTCGTCCTCCCTAGGCTTATTCTTGTCAAATTAAGGTTTTTAACCAATCTTGTGCCTCCAATAAGTTGAGTTGTGTCATTGGATTAACAATTAGGTCATTTTCGTCCTCCCTAGGCTTATTCTTGTCCAATTAGGGTTTTTAACCGATCTTGTGCATCCAATAAGTTCATTTGTGTCATTGGATTAACATTTAGGTCATTTTCGTCCTCCCTAGGCTTATTCTTGTCCAATTAGGGTTTTTAACCAATCTTGTGCATCCAATAAGTTCATTTGTGTCATTGGAATAACATTTAGGTCATTTTCGTCCTCCCTAGGCATATTATTGTCCAAGTTAGGTTTTTAACCAATCTTGTGCATCCAATAGGTGTGTCTGTGGCAATGGATGATCAATTAGGTCATTTTCGTCCTCCCTAGGCTTATTCTTGTCCAATTAGGGTTTTTAACCAATCTTGTGCATCCAATAGGTGTGTTTGTGTCATTGGATGATCAATTAGGTCATTTTCGTCCTCCCTAGGCTTATTCTTGTCCAATTAGGGTTTTTAACCAAACTTGTGCATCCAACAGGTGTGTTTGTGTCATTGGATGATCAATTAGGTCATTTTTGTCCTCCCTAGGCTTATTTTTGTCCAATTAGGGTTTTTAACCAATCTTGTGCATCCAATAGGTGTGTTTGTGTCATTGGATGATCAATTAGGTCATTTTCGTCCTCCCTAGGCTTATTCTTGTCCAATTAGGGTTTTTAACCAACCTTGTGCATCCAATAGGTGTGCTTGTGTCATTGGATGATCAATTAGGTCATTTTCGTCCTCCCTAGGCTTATTCTTGTCCAATTAGGGTTTTTAACCAATCTTGTGCATCCAATAGGTGTGTTTGTGTCATTGGATGATCAATTAGGTCATTTTCGTCCTCCCTAGGCTTATTCTTGTCCAATTAGGGTTTTTAACCAATCTTGTGCATCCAATAGGTGTGTTTGTGTCATTGGATGATCAATTAGGTCATTTTCGTCCTCCCTAGGCTTATTCTTGTCCAATTAGGGTTTTTAACCAATCTTGTGCATCCATCCAATAAGTTCATTTGTGTCATTGGATTAACATTTAGGTCATTTTCGTCCTCCCTAGGCATATTCTTGTCCAATTAGAGTTTTAGACCAATCTTGTGCATCCAATAGGTGTGTTTGTGTCATTGGATGATCAATTAGGTTATTTTCGTCCTCCCTAAGCTTATTCTTGTCCAATTAGGGTTTTTAACCGATCTTGTGCATCCAATAGGTGTGTTTGTGTCATTGGATGATCAATTAGGTCATTTTCGTCCTCCCTAGGCATATTCTTGTCCAATTAGGGTTTTTAACAAATCTTGTGCATCCAATAAGTTCATTTGTGTCATTGGATTAACATTATGTCATTTTCGTCCTCCCTAGGCATATTCTTGTCCAATTAGGGTTTTTAACCAATCTTGTGCATCCAATAGGTGTGTTTGTGTCATTGGATGATCAATTAGGTCATTTTCGTCCTCCCTAGGCTTATTCTTGTCCAATTAGGGTTTTTAACCAATCTTGTGCATCCAATAAGTTGAGTTGTGTCATTGGATTAATATTTAGGTCATTTTCGTTCTCCCTACGCTTATTCTTGTCCAATTAGGGTTTTTAGCCAATCTTGTGCATCCAATAGGTGTGTTTGTGTCATTGCATGATCAATTAGGTCATTTTCGTCCTCCCTAGGCTTATTCTTGTCCAATTAGGGTTTTTAACTAATCTTGTGCAATCAATAAGTTCATTTGTGTCATTGGATGATCAATTAGGTCATTTTCGTCCTCCCTAGGCATATTCTTGTCCAATTAGGGTTTTTAACCAATCTTGTGCATCCAATAGGTGTGTTTGTGTCATTGGATGATCAATTAGGTCATTTTCGTCCTCCCTAGGCATATTCTTGTCCAATTAGGGTTTTTAACCGATCTTGTGCATCCAAAAGGTGTGTTTGTGTCATTGGATGATCAATTAGGTCATTTTCGTCCTCCATAGGCATATTCTTGTCCAATTAGGGTTTTTAACCAATCTTGTGCATCCAATAGGTGTGTTTGTGTCATTGGATGACTAATTAGGTCATTTTCGTCCTCCCTAGGCTTATTCTTGTCCAATTAGGGTTTTTAACCAATCTTGTGCATCCAATAGGTGTGTTTGTGTCATTGGATGATCAATTAGGTCATTTTCGTCCTCCCTAGGCTTATTCTTGTCCAATTAGGGTTTTTAACCAATCTTGTGCATCCGATAAGTTTGTTTGTGTCATTGAATTAATATTTAGGTCATTTTCGTCCTACCTAGGCATATTCTTGTCCAATTAGGGTTTTTAACCAATCTTGTGCATCCAATAGGTGTGTTTGTGTCATTGGATGATCAATTAGGTCATTTTCGTCCTCCCTAGGCTTATTCTTGTCCAATTAGGGTTTTTAACCAATCTTGTGCATCCGATAAGTTTGTTTGTGTCATTGAATTAATATTTAGGTCATTTTCGTCCTCCTTAGGCATATTCTTGTCCAATTAGGGTTTTTAACCAATCTTGTGCATCCAATAGATGTGTTTGTTGCAATGGATGATCAATTAGGTCATTTTTATCCTCCCTAGGCTTATTCTAGTCCAATTAGGGTTTTTAACCAATCTTGTGCATCCAATAAGTTTGTTTGTGTCATTGGATGATCAATTAGGTCATTTTCGTCCTCCCTAGGCTTATTCTTGTCCAATTAGGGTTTTTAACCAATCTTGTGCATCCAATAGGTGTGTTTGTGTCATTGGATGATCAATTAGGTCATTTTCGTCCTCCCTAGGCTTATTCTTGTCCAATTAGGGTTTTTAACCAATCTTGTGCATCCAATAGGTGTGTTTGTGCTATTGGATGATCAGTTAGGTCATTTTCGTCCTCCCTATGCATATTCTTGTCCAATTAGGGTTTTTAACCAATCTTGTGCATCCAATAGGTGTGTTTGTGTCATTGGATGATCAATTAGGTCATTTTCGTCCTCCCTAGGCTTATTCTTGTCCAATTAGGGTTTTTAACCAATCTTGTGCATCCAATAGGTGTGTTTGTGTCATTGGATGATCAATTAGGTCATTTTCGTCCTCCCTAGGCTTATTCTTGTCCAATTAGGGTTTTTAACCAATCTTTTGCATCCAATAGGTGTGTTTGTGTCATTGGATGACCAATTAGGTCATTTTCGTCCTCCCAAGGCATATTCTTGTCCAATTAGGGTTTTTAACCAATCTTGTGCATCCCATAGGTGTGTTTGTGGCAATGGATGATCAATTAGGTCATTTTCGTCCTCCCTAGGCTTATTCTTGTCCAATTAGGGTTTTTAACCAATCTTGTGCATCCAATAGGTGTGTTTGTGTCATTGGATGATCAATTAGGTCATTTTCGTCCTCCCTAGGCTTATTCTTGTCCAATTAGGGTTTTTAACCAATCTTGTGCATCCAATAGGTGTGTTTGTGTCATTGGATGATCAATTAGGTCATTTATCGTCCTCCCTAGGCTTATTCTTGTCCAATTAGGGTTTTTAACCAATCTTGTGCATCCAATAGGTTGAGTTGTGTCATTGGATTAACATTTAGGTCATTTTCGTCCTCCCTAGGCATATTCTTGTCCAATTAGGGTTTTTAACCAATCTTGTGCATCCAATAGGTGTGTTTGTGTCATTGGATGATCAATTAGGTCATTTTCGTCCTCCCTAGGCTTATTCTTGTCCAATTAGGGTTTTTAACCAATCTTGTGCATCCAATAGGTGTGTTTGTGTCATTGGATGATCAATTAGGTCATTTTCGTCCTCCCTAGGCTTATTCTTGTCCAATTAGGGTTTTTAACCATTCTTGTGCATCCAATAGGTGTGTTTGTGTCATTGGATGATCAATTAGGTCATTGTTGTCCTCCCTAGGCTTATTCTTGTCCAATTAGGGTTTTTAACCAATCTTGTGCATCCAATAGGTGTGTTTGTGTCATTGGATGATCAATTAGGTCATTTTCGTCCTCCCTAGGCTTATTCTTGTCCAATTAGGGTTTTTAACCAATCTTGTGCATCCAATAAGTTGAGTTGTGTCATTGGATTAACATATAGGTCATTTTCGTTCTCCCTAGGCTTATTCTTGTCCAATTAGGGTTTTTAACCAATCTTGTGCATCCAATAAGTTCATTTGTGTTATTGGATTAACATTTAGGTCATATTCGTCCTCCCTAGGATATTCTTGTCCAATTAGGGTTTTTAACCAATCTTGTGCATCCAATAGGAGTGTTTGTGTCATTGGATGATCAATTAGGTCATTTTCGTCCTCCCTAGGCATATTCTTGTCCAATTAGGGTTTTAACCAATCTTGTGCATCCAATAAGTGTGTTTGTGTCATTGGATGATCAATTAGGTCATTTTCGTCCTCCTTAGGCTTATTCTTGTCCAATTAGGGTTTTTAACCAATCTTGTGCATCCAATAGGTGTGTTTGTGTCATTGGATGATCAATTAGGTCATTTTCGTCCTCCCTAGGCATATTCTTGTCTGATTAGGGTTTTTAACCAATCTTGTGTATCCAATAGGTGTGTTTGTGTCATTGGATGATCAATTAGGTCATTTTCGTCCTCCCTAGGCATATTCTTGTCCAATTAGGGTTTTTAACGAATCTTGTGCTTCCTATAGGTGTGTTTGTGTCATTGGATGATCAATTAGGTCATTTTCGTCCTCCCTAAGCATATTCTTGTCCAATAAGGGTTTTTAACCAATCTTGTGCATCAAATAGGTGTGTTTGTGTCATTGGATGATCAATTAGGTCATTTACGTCCTCCCTAGGCTTATTCTTGTCCAATTAGGGTTTTCAACCAATCTTGTCCATCCAATAACTTTGTTTGTGTCATTGAATTAATATTTAGGTCATTTTCGTCCTCCCTAGGCATATTCTTGTCCAATTAGGGTTTTTAACCAATCTTGTGCATCCAATAGGTGTGTTTGTGTCATTGGATGATCAATTAGGTCATTTTCGTCCTCCCTAGGCTTATTCTTGTCCAATTAGGGTTTTTAACCAATCTTGTGCATCCAATAGGTGTGTTTGTGTCATTGGATGATCAATTAGGTCATTTTCGTCCTCCCTAGGCATATTCTTGTCCAACTAGGGTTTTTAACCAATCTTGTGCATCCAATAAGTTCATTTGTGTCATTGGATGATCAATTAGGTCATTTTCATCCTCCCTAGCCATATTCTTGTCCAACAATGGTTTTTAACCAATCTTGTGCATCCAATAGGTGTGTTTGTGTCATTGGATGATCAATTAGGTCATTTTCGTCCTCCCTAGGCTTATTCTTGTCCAATTAGGGTTTTTAACCAATCTTGTGCATCCAATAGGTGTGTTTGTGTCATTGGATGATCAATTAGGTCATTTTCGTCCTCCCTAGGCTTATTCTTGTCCAATTAGGGTTTTTAACCAATCTTGTGCATCCAATAGGTGTGTTTGTGTCATTGGATGATCAATTAGGTCATTTTCGTCCTCCCTAGGCTTATTCTTGTCCAATTAGGGTTTTTAACCAATCTTGTGCATCCAATAGGTGTGTTTGTGTCATTGGATGATCAATTAGGTCATTTTCGTCCTTTCTATGCTTATTTTT
This sequence comes from Cicer pinnatifidum, assembly GCA_037974775.1. Classification (NCBI taxonomy): domain Eukaryota; kingdom Viridiplantae; phylum Streptophyta; class Magnoliopsida; order Fabales; family Fabaceae; genus Cicer; species Cicer pinnatifidum. The sequence continues at coordinate 64,162 of JBBPBR010001224.1, read as the reverse complement.
GTCCAATTAGGGTTTTTAAGCAATCTTGTGCATCCAATAAGTTCATTTGTGTCATTGGATGATCAATTAGGTCATTTTCGTCCTCCCTAGGCATATTCTTGTCCAACTAGGGTTTCTAACCAATCTTGTGCTTCCAATAGATGTGTTTGTGTCATTGGATGATCAATTAGGTCATTTTCGTCCTCCCTAGGCTTATTCTTGTCCAATTAGGGTTTTTAACCAATCTTGTGCATCCAATAGGTGTGTTTGTGTCATTGGATGATCAATTAGGTCATTTTCGTCCTCCCTAGGCTTATTCTTGTCCAATTAGGGTTTTTAACCAATCTTGTGCATCCAATAGGTGTGTTTGTGTCATTGGATGATCAATTAGGTCATTTTCGTCCTCCCTAGGCTTATTCTTGTCCAATTAGGGTTTTTAACTAATCTTGTGCATCCAATAAGTGCGTTTGTGTCATTGGATGATCAATTAGGTCATTTTCGTCCTCCCTAGGCATATTCTTGTCCAACTAGGGTTTTTAACCAATCTTGTGCATCCAATAGGTGTGTTTGTGTCATTGGATGATCAATTAGGTCATTTTCGTCCTCCCTAGGCTTAATCTTGTCCAATTAGGGTTTTTAACCTATCTTGTGCAACCAATAGGTGTGTTTGTGTCATTAGATGATCAATTAGGTCATTTTCGTCCTCCCTAGGCTTATTCTTGTCCAATTAGGGTTTTTAACCAATCTTGTGCATCCAATAGGTGTGTTTGTGTCATTGGATGATCAATTAGGTCATTTTCGTCCTCCCTATGCTTTTTCTTGTCCAATTAGGGTTTTTAACCAATGTTGTGCATCCAATAAGTTGAGTTGTGTCATTGGATTAACATTTAGGTCATTTTCATTCTCCCTAGGCTTATTCTTGTCCAATTAGGTTTTTAACCAATCTTGTGCTTCCAATAAGTTCATTTGTGTCATTGGATTCACATTTAGGTCATTTTCGTCCTCCCTAGGCTTATTCTTGTCCAATTAGGGTTTTTAACCAATCTTGTGCATCCAATAGGTGTGTTTATCTCATTGGATGATCAATTAGGTCACTTTGATCCTCCCTAGGCTTATTCTTGTCCAATTAGGGTTTTTAACCAATCTTGTGCATCCAATAAGTTCATTTGTATCATTGGATTAACATTTAGGTCATTTTCGTACTCCCTAGGCATATTCTTGTCCAATTAGGGTTTTTAACCAATCTCTTGCATCCAATAGGTGTGTTTGTGTCATTCGATGATCAATTAGGTCATTTTCGTCCTCCCTAGGCTTATTCTTGTCCAATTAGGGTTTTTAACCAATCTTGAGCATCCAATAAGTTCATTTGTGTTATTGAATGATCAATTAGGTCATTTTCGTCCTCCCTAGGCATATTCTTGTCCAACTAGGGTTTTTAACCAATCATGTGCATCCAATAGGTGTGTTTGTGTCATTGGATGATCAATTAGGTCATTTTCGTCCTCCCTAGGCTTATTCTTGTCCAATTAGGGTTTTTAACCAATCTTGTGCATCCAATAAGTTGAGTTGTGTCATTGGATTAACATTTAGGTCATTTTCGTTCTCCCTAGACTTATTCTTGTCCAATTAGGGTTTTTAACCAATCTTGTGGATCCAATAAGTTCATTTGTGTTATTGGTTTAACATTTAGGTCATATTCGTCCTCACTAGGCATATTGTTGTCCAATTTGGGTTTTTATCCAATCTTGTGCATCCAATAGGTGTGTTTGTGTCATTGGATGATCAATTAGGTCATTTTCGTCCTCCCTAGGCATATTCTTGTCCAATTAGGGTTTTTAACCTATCTTGTGCATCCAATAGGTGTGTTTGTGTCATTGGATGATCAGTTAGGTCATTTTCGTCCTCCCTAGGCTTATTCGTGTCCAATTAGGGTTTTTAACCAATCTTGTGCATCCAATAAGTTCATTAGTGTCATTGGATGATCAATTAGGTCATTTTCGTCCTCCCTAGGCATGTTCTTGTCCAACTAGGGTTTTTAACCAATCTTGTGCATCCAATAGGTGTGTTTGTGTCATTGGATGAACAATTAGGTCATTTTCGTCCTCCCTAGGTTTATTCTTGTCCAATTAGGGTTTTTAACCAATCTTGTGCATCCAATAAGTTGAGTTGTGTCGTTGGATTAACATTTAGGTCATTTTCGTTCTCCCTAGGCTTATTCTTGTCCAATTAGTGTTTTTAACCAATCTTGTGCATCCAATAAGTTCATTTGTGTCATTGGATTAACATTTAGGTCATATCCGTCCTCCCTAGGCATATTCTTGTCCAATTAGGGTTTTTAACCAATCTTGTGCATCCAATAGGTGTGTTTGTGTCATTGGATGATCAATTAGGTCATTTTCGTTCTCCCTAGGCTTATTCTTGTCCAATTAGGGTTTTTAACCAATCTTGTGCATCCAATAAGTTCATTTGTGTTATTGGATTAACATTTAGATCATATTCTTCCTCCCTAGGCATATTCTTGTCCAATTAGGGTTTTTAACCAATCTTGTGCATCCAATAGGAGTATTTGTGTCATTGGATGATCAATTAGGTCATTTTCGTCCTTCCTAGGCATATTCTTGTCCAATTAGGGTTTTTAACCAATCTTGTGCATCCAATAGGTGTGTTTATCTCATTGGATGATCAATTAGGTCACTTTGATCCTCCCTAGGCTTATTCTTGTCCAATTATGGTTTTTAACCAATCTTGTGCATCCAATAGGAGTGTTTGTGTCATTGAATGATCAGATTAGGTCATTTTCGTCCTCCCTAGGCATATTCTTGTCCAATTAGGGTTTTTAACCAATCTTGTGCATCCAATAGGTGTGTTTGTGTCAATGGATGATCAATTAGGTCATTTTCGTCCTCCCTAGGCTTATTCCTGTCCAATTAGGGTTTTTAACCAATCTTGTGCATCCAATAGGTGTGTTTGTGTCATTGGATGATCAATTAGGTCATTTTCGTCCTCCCTAGGCTTATTCTTGTCCAATTTGGGTTTTTAACCAATCTTGTGCTTCCAATAAGTGTGTTTGTGTCATTGGATGATCAATTAGGTCATTTTTCGTCCTTCCATATTCTTGTCCAATTAGGGTTTTTAACCAGTCTTGTGCATCCAATAGGTGTGTTTGTGTCATGGGATGATCAATTAGGTCATTTTCGTCCTCCCAAGGCTTATTCTTGTCCAATTAGGGTTTTTAACCAATCTTGTGCATCCAATAAGTTCATTTGTGTCATTGGATTAACATTTAGGTCATTTTCGTCCTCCCTAGGCATATTCTTGTCCAATTAGGGTTTTTAACCAATCTTGTGCATCCAATTGGTGTGTTTGTGTCATTGGTTGATCAATTAGGTCATTTTCGTCCTCCCTAGGCTTATTCTTGTCCAATTAGGGTTTTTAACCAATCTTGTGCATCCAATAGGTGTGTTTGTGTCATTGGATGATCAATTAGGTCATTTTCGTCCTCCCTAGGCTTATTCTTGTCCAATTAGGGTTTTTAACCAATCTTGTGCATCCAATAAGTTGAGTTGTGTCATTGGATTAACATTTAGGTCATATTCGTCCTCCCTAAGCTTATTCTTGTCCAATTAGGGTTTTTAACCAATCTTGTGCATCCAATAGGTGTGTTTGTGTCATTGGATGATCAATTAGGTCATTTTCGTCCTCCCTAGGCTTATTCTTGTCCAATTAGGGTTTTTAACCAATCTTGTGCATCCAATAACTTATTTTGTGTCATTGAATTAATATTTAGGTCATTTTCGTCCTCCCTAGGCATATTCTTGTCCAATTAGGGTTTTTAACCAATCTTGTGCATCCAATAGGTGTGTTTGTGTCATTGGATGATCAATTAGGTCATTTTCGTCCCCCCTAGGCTTATTCTTATCCAATTAGGGTTTTTAACCAATCTTGTGCATCCAATAAGTTCATTTGTGTCATTGGATTAACATTTAGGTCATTTTCGTCCTCCCTAGGCATATTCTTGTCCAATTAGGGTTTTTAACCAATCTTGTGCATCCAATAGGTGTGTTTGTGTCATCGGATGATCAATTAGGTTATTTTTGTCCTCCCTAGGCTTCTTCTTGTCCAATTAGGGTTTTTAACTAATCTTGTGCATCCAATAAGTTCATTTATGTTATTGGATGATCAATTAGGTCATTTTCGTCCTCCCTAGGCATATTCTTGTCCAATTAGGGTTTTTAACCAATCTTGTGCATCCAATAGGTGTGTTTGGGTCATTGGATGATCAATTAGGTCATTTTCGTCCTCCCTAGGCTTATTCTTGTTCAATTAGGGTTTTTAACCAATCTTGTGCATCTGATAAGTTTGTTTGTGTCATTGAATTAATATTTAGGTCATTTTCGTCCTCCCTAGGCTGATTCTTTTCCAATTAGGGTTTTTAACCAATCTTTAGCATCTAATAGGTATGTTTGTGTCATTGGATGATCAATTAGGTCATTTTCGTCCTCCCTAGGCTTATTCTTGTCCAATTAGGGTTTTTAACCAATCTTGTGCATCCGATAAGTTTGTTTGTGTCATTGAATTAATATTTAGGTCATTTTCGTCCTCCCTAGGCATATTCTTGTCCAATTAGGGTTTTTAACCAATCTTGTGCATCCAATAGGTGTGTTTGTGTCAATGGATGATCAATTAGGTCATTTTCGTCCTCCCTAAGCTTATTCTTGTCCAATTAGGGTTTTTAACCAATCTTGTGCATCCAATAAGTTCATTAGTGTCATTGGATGATTAATTAGGTCATTTTCGTCCTCCCTAGGGATGTTCTGGTCCAACTATGGTTTTTAACCAATCTTGTGCATCCAATAGGTGTGTTTGTGTCATTGGATGATCAATTAGGTCATTTTCGTCCTCCCTAGGCTTATTCTTGTCCAATTAGGGTTTTTAACCAATCTTGTGCATCCAATAAGTTGAGTTGTGTAATTGGATTAACATTTAGGTCATTTTCATTCTCCCTAGGCTTATTCTTGTCCAATTAGGGTTTTTAACCAATCTTGTGCATCCAATAGGTGTGTTTGTGGCATTGGATGATCAATTAGGTCAATTTCGTCCTCCCTAGGCTTATTCTTGTCCAATTAGGGTTTTTAACCAATCTTGTGCATCCAATAAGTTGAGTGTGTCATTGGATTAACATTTAGGTCATTTTCGTCCTCACTAGGCTTATTCTTGTCCAATTAGGGTTTTTAACCAATCTTGTGCATCCAATAGGTGTGTTTGTGTCATTGGATGATCAATTAGGTCATTTTCGTCCTCCCTAGGCTTATTCTTGTCCAATTAGGGTTTTTAACCAATCTTGTGCATCCAATAAGGTTGTTTGTGTCATTGAATTAATATTTAGGTCATTTTCGTCCTCCCTAGGCATATTCTTGTCCAATTAGGGTTTTTAACCAATCTTGTGCATCCAATAGGTGTGTTTGTGTCATTGGATGATCAATTAGGTCATTTTCGTCCTCCCTAGGCTTATTCTTGTCCAATTAGGGTTTTTAACCAATCTTGTGCATCCAATAGGTGTGTTTGTGTCATTGGATGATCAATTAGGTCATTTTCGTCCTCCCTAGGCATATTCTGGTCCAATTAGGATTTTTAACCAATCTTGTGCATTCAATAGGTGTGTTGGTGAAATTGGATGATCAATTAGGTCATATTCGTCCTCCCTAGGCTTATTCTTGTCCAATTAGGTCATTTTCGTCCTCCATAGGCTTATACTTGTCCAATTAGGGTTTTTAACCAATCTTATGCATCCAATAAGTTCATTTGTGTCATTGGATTAACATTTAGGTCATTTTCGTCCTCCCTAGGCATATTCTTGTCCAATTAGGGTTTTTAACCAATCTTGTGCATCCAATAGGTGTGTTTGTGTCCTTGGATGATCAATTAGGTTATTTTCGTCCTCCCTAGGCTTATTCTTGTCCAATTAGGGTTTTTAACCAATCTTGTGCATCCAATAGGTGTGTTTGTGTCATTGGATGACCAATTAGGTCATTTTCGTCCTCCCTAGGCATATTCTTGTCCAATTAGGGTTTTTAACCAATCTTGTGCATCCAATAGGTGTGTTTGTGTCAATGGATGATCAATTAGGTCATTTTCGTCCTCCCTAGGCTTATTCTTGTCCAATTAGGGTTTTTAACCAATCTTTTACATCTAATAAGTTCATTTGTGTCATTGGATTAACATTTAGGTCATTTTCGTCCTCCCTAGGCATATTCTTGTCCAATTAGGGTTTTTAACCAATCTTGTGCATCCAATAGGTGTGTTTGTGTCATTGGATGATCAATTAGGTCATTTACGTCCTCCCTAGGCTTATTGTTGTCCAATTAGGGTTTTTAACCAATCTTGTGCATCCAATAGGTGTGTTTGTGTCATTGGATGATCAATTAGGTCATTTTCGTCCTCCCTAGGCTTATTCTTGTCCAATTAGGGTTTTTAACCAATCTTGTGCATCCAATAGGTGTGTTTGTGTCATTGGATGATCAATTAGGTCATTTTCGTCCTACCAAGGCTTATTCTTGACCAATTAGGGTTTTTAACCAATCTTGTGCATCCAATAGGTGTGTTTGTGTCATTGGATGATCAATTAGGTCATTTTCGTCCTCCCTAGGCTTATTCTTGTCCAATTAGGGTTTTTAATCAATCTTGTGCATCCAATAACTTGAGTTGTGTCATTGGATTAACATTTAGGTCATTTTCGTCCTGCCTAGGCTTATTCTTGTCCAATTATGGTTTTTAACCAATCTTGTGCATCCCTTGTGCATCCAATAAGTTGAGTTGTGTCATTGGATTAACATTTAGGTCATTTTCGTCCTCCCTAGGCATATTCTTGTCCAATTAGGGTTTTTAACCAATCTTGTGCATCCAATAGGTGTTTAACCAATCTTGTGCATCCAATAGGTGTGTTTGTGGCAATAGATGATCAATTAGGTCATTTTCGTCCTACCTAGGCTTATTCTTGTCCAATTAGGGTTTTTAACCAATCTTGTGCATCCAATAGGTGTGTTTGTGTCATTGGATGACCAATTAGGTCATTTTCGTCCTCCCTAGGCATATTCTTGTCCAATTAGGGTTTTTAACCAATCTTGTGCATCCAATAGGTGTGTTTGTGTCATTGGATGATCAATTAGGTCATTTTCGTCCTACCTAGGCATATTCTTGTCCGATTAGGGTTTTTAACCAATCTTTTGCATCCAATAGGTGTGTTTCTGTCATTGGATGATCAATTAGGTCATTTTTGTCCTCCCTAAGCATATTCTTGACCAATTAGGGTTTTTAACCAATCTTGTGCATCCAATAGGTGTGTTTGTGTCATTGGATGATCAATTAGGTCATTTTCGTCCTCCCTAGGCATATTCTTGTCCAATTAGGGTTTTCAACAAATCTTGTGCATCCAATAGGTGTGTTTGTGTCATTGGATGATTAATTAGTTCATTTTCGTACTCCCTAGGCTTATTCTTGTCCAATTAGGGTTTTTAACCAATCTTGTGCATCCAATAAGTTGAGTTGTGTCATTGGATTAACATTTAGGTCATTTTCGTCCTCCCTAGGCTTATTCTTGTCCAATTAGGGTTTTTAACCAATCTTGTGCATCCAATAAGTTGAGTTGTGTCATTGGATTAACATTTAGGTCATTTTCGTCCTCCCTAGGCATATGCTTGTCGGATTAAGGTTTTTAACCAATCTTGTGCATCCAATAGGTGTGTTTGTGTCATTGGATGATCAAATAGGTCATTTTCGTCCTCCCTATGCTTATTCTTGTCCAATTAGGGTTTTTAACCAATCTTGTGCATCCAATAAGTTGAGTTGTGTCATTGGATTAACATTTAGGTCATTTTCGTCCTCCCTAGGCTTATTCTTGTCCAATTAGGGTTTTTAACCAATCTTGTGCATCCAATAGGTGTGTTTGTGTCATTGGATGATCAATTAGGTCATTTTGTTCCTCCCTAGGCTTATTCTTGTCCAATTAGGGTTTTTAACCAATCTTGTGCATCTAATAGGTGTGTTTGTGTCATTGGATGATCAATTAGGTCATTTTCGTCTTCCCTAGGCTTATTGTTGTCCAATTAGGGTTTTTAACCTATCTTGTGCATCCGATAAGTTTGTTTGTGTCATTGGATTAACATTTAGGTCATTTTCGTCCTCCCTAGGCATATTCTTGTCCAATTAGGGTTTTTAACCAATCTTGTGCATCCAATAGGTGTGTTTGTGTCATTGGATGATCAATTAGGTCATTTTCGTCCTCCATAGGCTTATTCTTGTCCAATTAGGGTTTTTAACCAATCTTGTGCATCCAATAAGTTCATTTGTGTCATTGGATGATCAATTAGGTTATTTTCGTCCTCCCTAGGCTTATTCTTGTCCAATTAGGGTTTTTAACTAATCTTGTGCATCCAATAAGTTGAGTTGTGTCATTGGATTAACATTTAGGTCATTTTCGTCCTCCCTAGGCTTATTTTGTCCGATTAGGGTTTTTAACCAATCTTGTGCATCCAATAAGTTCATTTGTGTCATTGGATTAACATTTAGGTCATTTTCGTCCTCCCTAGGCATATTCTTGTCCAATTAGAGTTTTAGACCAATCTTGTGCATCCAATAGGTGTGTTTGTGTCATTGGATGATCAATTAGGTCATTTTCGTCCTCCCTAGGCTTATACTTGTCCAATTAGGGTTTTTAACCAATCTTGTGCATCTAATAGGTGTGTTTGTGTCATTGGATGATCAATTAGGTCATTTTCGTCGTCCCTAGGCTTATTCTTGTCCAATTAGGGTTTTTAACCAATCATGTGCATACGATAAGTTTGTTTGTGTCATTGAATTAATATTTAGGTCATTTTCGTCCTCCATAGGCATATTCTTGTCCAATTAGGGTTTTTAACCAATCTTGTGCATCCAATAGGTGTGTTTGTGTCATTGGATGATCAATTAGGTCATTTTCGTACTCCCTAGGCTTATTCTTGTCCAATTAGGGTTTTTAACCAATCTTGTGCATCCAATAAGTTGAGTTGTGTCATTGGATTAACATTTAGGTCATTTTCGTCCTCCCTAGGCTTATTCTTGTCCAATTAGGGTTTTTAACCAATCTTGTGCATCCAATTGGTGTGTTTGTGTCATTGGATGATCAATTAGGTCATTTTCGTCCTCCATAGGCTTATTCTTGTCCAATTATGGTTTTTAACCAATCTTGTGCATCCAATAAGTTGAGTTGTGTTATTGGATTAACATTTAGGTCATTTCCATCCTCCCTAGGCTTATTCTTATCCAATTAAGGTTTTTAACCAATCTTGTGCATCCAATAAGTTCATTTGTGTCATTGGATTAACATTTATGTCATTTTCGTCCTCCCTAGGCATATTCTTGTCCAATTAGGGTTTTAGACCAACCTTGTGCATCCAATAGGTGTGTTTGTGTCATTGGATGATCAATTAGGTCATTTTCGTCCTCCCTAGGCTTATTCTTGTCCAATTAGGGTTTTAACCAATCTTGTGCATCTAATAGGTATGTTTGTGTCATTGGATGATCAATTAGGTCATTTTCGTCGTCCCTAGGCTTATTCTTGTCCAATTAGGGTTTTTAACCAATCTTGTGCATCCGATAAGTTTGTTTGTGTCATTGAATTAATATTTAGGTCATTTTCGTCCTCCCTAGGCATATTCTTATCCAATTAGGGTTTTTAACCAATCTTGTGCATCCAATAGGTGTGTTTGTGTCATTGGATGATCAATTAGGTCATTTTCGTCCTCCCTAGGCTTATTCTTGTCCAATTAGGGTTTTTAACCAATCTTGTGCATCCAATAGGTGTGTTTGTGTCATTGGATGATCAATTAGGTCATTTTCGTCCTCCCTAGATTTATTCTTGTCAAATAAGGGTTTTTAACCAATCTTGTGCATCCAATAGGTGTGTTTGTGTCATTGGATGATCAATTAGGTCATTTTCGTCCTCCCTAGGCATATTCTTATCCAATTAGGGTATTTAACCAATCTTGTGCATCCAATAGGTGTGTTTGTGTCATTGGATGATCAATTAGGTCATTTTCGTCCTCCCTAGGCTTATTCTTGTCCAATTAGGGTTTTTAACCAATCTTGTGCATCCAATAACTTTGTTTGTGTCATTGAATTAATATTTAGGTCATTTTAGTCCTCCCTCGGCATATTCTTGTCCAACTAGGGTTTTTAACCAATCTTGTGCATCCAATAGGTGTGTTTGTGTCATTGGATGATCAATTAGGTCATTTTCGTCCTCCCTAGGCTTATTCTTGTCCAATTAGGGTTTTTAACCAATATTGTTCATCCAATAACTTTGTTTGTGTCATTGAATTAATATTTAGGTCATTTTCGTCCTCCCTAGGCATATTCTTGTCCAATTAGGGTTTTTAACCAATCTTGTGCATCCAATAGGTGTGTTTGTGTCATTGGATGATCAATTAGGTCATTTTCGTCCTCCCTAGGCACATTCTTGTCCAATTAGGGTTTTTAACCAATTTTGTGCATCCAATAAGTTTGTTTATGTCATTGAATTAATATTTAGGTCATTTTCGTCCTCCCTAGGAATATTCTTGTCCAATTAGGGTTTTTATCCAATCTTGTGCATCCAATAGGTGTGTTTGTGTCATTGGATGATCAATTAGGTCATTTTCGTCCTCCCTAGGCTTATTCTTGTCCAATTAGGGTTTTTAACCAATCTTGTGCATCCAATAAGTTTGTTTATGTCATTGAATTAATATTTAGGTCATTTTCGTCCTCCCTAGGCATATTCTTGTCCAATTAGGGTTTTTAACCAATCTTGTGCATCCAATAGGTGTGTTTGTGTCATTGGATGATCAATTAGGTCATTTTCGTCCTCCCTAGGCTTATTCTTGTCCAATTAGGGTTTTTAACCAATCTTGTGCATCCAATAAGTTTGTTTGTTTCATTGGACTAATATTTAGGTCATTTTCGTCCTCCCTAGGCATATTCTTGTCCAATTAGGGTTTTTAACCAATATTGTGCATCCAATAGGTGTGTTTGTGTCATTGGATGATCAATTAGGTCATTTTCGTCCTCCCTAAGCATATTCTTGTCCAATTAGGGTTTTTAACCAATCTTGTGCTTCCAATAGGTGTGTTTGTGACATTGGATGATCAATTAGGTCATTTTCGTCCTCCCTAGGCTTATTCTTGTCCAATTAGGGTTTTTAACCAATCTTGTGCAGCCAATAAGTTTGTTTATGTCATTGAATTAATATTTAGGTCATTTTCGTCCTCCCTAGGCATATTCTTGTCCAATTAGGGTTTTTAACCAATCTTGTGCATCCAATAGGTGTGTTTGTGTCATTGGATGATCAATTAGGTCATTTTCGTCCTCCCTAGGCTTATTCTTGTCCAATTAGGGTTTTTAACCAATCTTGTGCATCCAATAACTTCATTTGTGTCATTGGATTAACATTTAGGTCATATCCGTCCTCGCTAGGCATATTCTTGCCCAATTAGGGTTTTTAACCAATCTTGTGCTTCCAATAGGTGTGTTTGTGTCATTGGATGATCAATTAGGTCATTTTCGTCCTCCCTAGGCTTATTCTTGTCCAATTAGGGTTTTTAACAAATCTTGTGCATCCAATAAGTTTGTTTGTGTCATTGAATTAATATTTAGGTCATTTTCGTCCTCCCTAGGCATATTCTTGTCCAATTAGGGTTTTTAACCAATCTTGTGCATCCAATAGGTGTGTTTGTGTCATTGGATGATCAATTAGGTCATTTTCGTCCTCCCTAGGCTTATTCTTGTCCAATTAGGGTTTTTAACCAATCTTGTGCATCCAATAAGTTTGTTTGTGTCATTGAATTAATATTTAGGTTATTTTCGTCCTTCCTATGCATATTCTTGTCCAATTAGGGTTTTTACCCAATCTTGTGCATCCAATAGGTCTGTTTGTGTCATTGGATGATCAATTAGGTTATTTTCGTCCTCCCTAGGCTTATTCTTGTCCAATTAGGGTTTTTAACCAATCTTGGGCATCCAATAAGTTCATTTGTGTCATTGCATTAACATTTAGGTCATTTTCGTCCTCCCTAGGCATATTCTTGTCCAATTAGGGTTTTTAACCAATCGTGTGTATCCAATAGGTGTGTTTGTTTCATTGGATTAACATTTAGGTCATTTTCGTCCTCCCTAGGCATATTCTTGTCCAATTAGGATTTTTAACCAAAGTTGTGCATCCAATAAGTTCATTTGTGTCATTGGATGATCAATTAGGTCATTTACGTCCTCCCTAGGCATATTCTGGCATATTCTTGTCCAATTAGGGTTTTTAACCAATCTTGTGCATCCAATAGGTGTGTTTGTGTCATTGGATGATCAATTAGGTCATTTTCATCCTCCCTAGGCTTATTCTTGTCCAATTAGGGTTTTTAACCAATCTTGTGCATCCAATAAGTTTGTTTAGGTCATTGAATTAATATTTAGGTCATTTTCGTCCTCCCTAGGCATATTCTTGTCCAATTAGGGTTTTTAACCAATCTTGTGCATCCAATAGGTGTGTTTGTGTCATTGGATGATCAATTAGGTCATTTTCGTCCTCGCTAGGCTTATTCATGTCCAATTAGGGTTTTTAACCAATCTTGTGCATCCAATAGGTGTGTTTGTGTCATTGGATGATCAATTAGGTCATTTTCGTCCTCCCTAGGCTTATTCTTGTCCAATTAGGGTTTTTAACCAATCTTGTGCATCCAATAGGTGTGTTTGTGTCATTGGATGATCAAGTAGGTCATTTTCGTCCTCCCTAAGCTTATTCTTGTCCAATTAGGGTTTTGAACCAATCTTGTGCATCCAATAACTTTGATTGTGTCATTGAATTAATATTTAGGTCATTTTCGTCCTCCCTAGGCATATTCTTGTCCAATTAGGGTTTTTAACCAATCTTGTGCATCCAATAGGTGTGTTTGTGTCATTGGATGATCAATTAGGTCATTTTCGTCCTCCCTAGGCTTATTCTTGTCCAATTAGGGTTTTTAACCAATCTTGTGCATCCAATAAGTTGCGTTGTGTCATAGGATTAACATTTAGGTCATTTTCGTTCTCCCTAGGCTTATTCTTATCCAATTAGGGTTTTTAACCAATCTTGTGCATCCAATAGGTGTGTTTGTGTCATTGGATGATCAATTAGGTCATTTTCGTCCTCCCTAGGCTTATTCTTGTCCAATTAGGGTTTTTAACCAATCTTGTGCATCCAATAGGTGTGTTTGTGTCATTGGATGATCAATTAGGTCATTTTCGTCCTCCCTAGGCATATTCTTGTCCATCTTGGGTTTTAAACCAATCTTGTGCATCCAATAGGTGTGTTTGTGTCATTAGATGATCAATTAGGTCATTTTTGTCCTCCCTAGGCTTATTCTTGTCCAATTAGGGTTTTTAAACAATCTTGTGCATCCAATAGGTGTGTTTGTGTCATTGGATGATCAATTAGGTCATTTTCGTCCTCCCTAGGCTTATTCTTGTCCAATTAGGGTTTTTAATCAATCTTGTGCATCCAATAGGTGTGTTTGTGTCATTGGATGATCAATTAGGTCATTTTCGTCCTCCCTAGGCTTTTTCTTGTCCAATTAGGGTTTTTAATCAATCTTGTGCATCCAATAAGTTCATTTGTGTTATTGGATTTACATTTAGGTCATATTCGTCCTCCCTAGGCATATTCTTGTCCAATTAGGGTTTTTAACCAATCTTGTGCATCCAATAGGTGTGTTTGTGTCATTGGATGATCAATTAGGTCATTTTCGTCCTCCCTAGGCTTATTCTTGTCCAATTAGGGTTTTTAACCAATCTTGTGCATCCAATAGGTGTGTTTGTGTCATTGGATGATCAATTAGGTCATTTTCGTCCTCCCTAGGCTTATTCTTGTCCACTTAGGGTTTTTAATCAATCTTGTACATCAAATAAGTTTGTTTGTGTCATTGAATTAATATTTAGGTCATTTTCGTCCTCCCTAGGCATATTCTTGTCCAATTAGGGTTTTTAACCAATCTTGTGCATCCAATAGGTGTGTTTGTGTCATTGGATGATCAATTAGGTCATTTTCGTCCTCCCTAGGCTTATTCTTGTCCAATTAGGGTTTTTAACCAATCTTGTGCATCAATAAGTTTGTTTGTGTCATTGAATTAATATTTAGGTCATTTTCGTCCTCCCTAGGCATATTCTTGTCCAATTAGGGTTTTTAACCAATCTTGTGCATCCAATAGGTGTGTTTGTGTCATTGGATGATCAATTAGGTCATTTTCGTCCTCCCTAGGCTTATTCTTGTCCAATTAGGGTTTTTAACCAATCTTGTGCATCCAATCACTTTGTTTGTGTCATTGAATTAATATTTAGGTCATTTTCGTCCTCCCTAGGCATATTCTTGTCCAATTAGGGTTTTTAACCAATCTTGTGCATCCAATAGGTGTGTTTGTGTCATTGGATGATCAATTAGGTCATTTTCGTCCTCCCTAGGCTTATTCTTGTCCAATTAGGGTTTTTAACCAATCTTGTGCATCCAATAGGTGTGTTTGTGTCATTGGATGATCAATTAGGTCATTTTTGTCCTCCCTAGGCTTATTCTTGTCCAATTAGGGTTTTTAACCAATCTTGTGCATCCAATAGGTGTGTTTGTGTCATTGGATGATCAATTAGGTCATTATCGTACTCCCTAGGCTTATTCTTGTCCAATTAGAGTTTTTAACCAATCTTGTGCATCCAATAACTTTGATTGTGTCATTGAATTAATATTTAGGTCATTTTCGTCCTCCCTAGGCATATTCTTGTCCAATTAGGGTTTTTAACCAATCTTGTGCATCCAATAGGTGTGTTTGTGTCATTGGATGATCAATTAGGTCATTTTCGTCCTCCCTAGGCTTATTCTTGTCCAATTAGGGTTTTTAACCGATCTTGTGCATCCAATAACTTTGTTTGTGTCATTGAATTAATATTTAGGTCATTTTCGTCCTCCCTAGGCATATTCTTTTCCAATTAGGGTTTTTAACCAATCTTGTGCATCCAATAGGTGTGTTTGTGTCATTGGATGATCAATTAGGTCATTTACGTCCTCCCTAGGCTTATTCTTGTCCAATTAGGGTTTTTAACCAATCTTGTGCATCCAATAGGTGTGTTTGTGTCTTTGGATGATCAATTAGGTCATTTTCGTCCTCCGTAGGCTTATTCTTGTCCAATTAGGGTTTTTAACCAATCTTGTGCATCCGATAAGTTTGTTTGTGTCATTAAATTAATATTTAGGTCATTTTCGTCCTCCCTAAGCATTTTCTTGTGCAATTAGGGTTTTTAACCAATCTTGTGCATCCAATAGGTGTGTTTGTGTCATTGGATGATCAATTAGGTCATTTTCGTCCTCCCTAGGCTTATTCTTGTCCAATTAGGGTTTTTAACCAATCTTGTGCATCCAATAAGTTGAGTTGTGTCATTGGATTAACATTTAGGTGATTTTCGTCCTCCCTAGGCTTATTCTTGTCCAATTAGGGTTTTTAACCAATCTTGTGCATCCATTAGGTGTGCTTGTGTCATTGGATGATCAATTAGGTTATTTTCGTCCTCCCTAGGCTTATTCTTGTCCAATTAGGGTTTTTAACCAATCTTGCGCATCCGATAAGTTTGTTTGTGTCATTGAATTAATATTTAGGTCATTTTCGTCCTCCCTAGGCATATTCTTGTCCAATTAGGGTTTTTAACCAATCTTGTACATCCAATTAGTGTGTTTGTGTCATTGGATGATCAATTAGGTCATTTTCGTACTCCCTAGGCTTATTCTTGTCCTATTAGGGTTTTTAACCAATCTTGTGCATCCAATAAGTTGAGTTGTTTCATTGAATTAATATTTAGGTCATTTTCGTCCTCCCTAGGCTTATTCTTGTCCAATTAGGGTTTTTAACCAATCTTGTGCATCCAATAGGTCTGCTAGTGTCATTGGATGATCAATTAGGTCATTTTCGTCCTTGCTAGGCTTATTCTTGTCCAATTAGGGTTTTTAACCAATCTTGTGCATCCAATAGGTGTATTTGTGTCATTGGATGATCAATTAGGTCATTTTCGTCCTCCCTAGGCAATTTCTTTTCCAATTAGGGTTTTTAACCAATCTTGTGCATCCAATAGGTGTGTTTGTTTCATTGGATGATCAATTAGGTCATTTTCGTCCTCCCTAGGCATATTCTTGTCCAATTAGGGTTTTTAACGAATCTTGTGCATCCAATTGGTGTGTTTGTGTCATTGGATGATCAATTAGGTCATTTTCGTCCTCCCTAGGCTTATTCTTGTCCAATTAGGGTTTTTAACCATTCTTGTGCATCCAATAAGTTGAGTTGTGTCATTGGATTAATATTTAGGTCATTTTCGTCCTCCCTAGGCTTCTTCTTGTCCAATTAGAGGTTTTAACCAATCTTGTGCATCCAATAGAAGTGTTTGTGTCATTGGATGATCAATTAGGTAATTTTCGTCCTCCCTAGGCTTATTCTTGTCCAATTAGGGTTTTTAACCAATCTTGGGCATCTAATTGGTGTGTTTGTGTCATTGGATGATCAATTAAGTCATTTTCGTCCTCCCTAGGCTTATTCTTGTCCAATTAGGGTTTTTAACCAATCTTGTGCATCTGATAAGTTTGTTTGTGTCATTGAATTAATATTTAGGTCATTTTCGTCCTCCCTAGGCATATTCTTGTCTAATTAGGGTTTTTAACCAATCTTGTGCATCCAATAGGTGTGTTTGTGTCATTGGATGATCAATTAGGTGATTTTCGTCCTCCCTAGGCTTATTCTTGTCCAATTAGGGTTTTTAACCAATCTTGTGCATCCAATAGGTGTGTTTGTGTCATTGGATGATCAATTAGGTCATTTTTGTCCTCCCTAGGCTTATTCTTGTCCAATTAGGGTTTTTAACCAATCTTGTGCATCCAATAAGTTGAGTTGTGTCATTGGATTAACATTTAGGTCCATTTTCGTCCTCCCTAGGCTTATTCTTGTCCAATTAGGGTATTTAACCAATCTTGTGCATCCAATAGGTGTGTTTGTGTCATTGGATGATCAATTAGGTCATTTTCGTCATCCCTAGGCTTATTCTTTCCCAATTAGGGTTTTTAACCAATCTTGTGCATCCAATAAGTTGAGTTGTGTCATTAGATTAACATTTAGGTCATTTTCGTCCTCCCTAGGCATATTCTTGTCCAATTAGGGTTTTTAACGAATCTTGTGCATCCAATAGGTGTGTTTGTGTCATTGGATGATCAATTAGGTTATTTTCGTCCTCCCTAGGCTTATTCTTGTCCAATTAGGGTTTTTAACCAATCTTGTACATCCAATAAGTTGAGTTGTGTCATTGGATTAACATTTAGGTCATTTTCGTCCTCGCTAGGCATATTCTTGTCCAATTAGGGTTTTTAACCAATCTTGTGCATCCAATAGGTGTGTTTGTGTCATTGGATGATCAATTAGGTCATTTTTGTCCTCCCTAGGCTTATTCTTGTCCAATTAGGGTTTTTAACCAATCTTGTGCATCCAATAAGTTCATTGGTGTCATTGGATGATCAATTAGGTCATTTTCGTCCTCCCTAGGCATATTCCTGTCCAACTAGGGTTTTTAACCAATCTTGTGCATCCAATAGGTGTGTTTGTATCATTGGATGATCAATTAGGTCATTTTCGTCCTCCCTAGGCTTATTCTTGTCCAATTATGGTTTTTAACCAATCTTGTGCATCCAATAAGTTCATTAGTGTCATTGGATGATCAATTAGGTCATTTTCGTCCTCCCTATGCATGTTCTTGTCCAACTAGGGTTTTTAACCAATCTTGTGCATCCAATAGGTGTGTTTGTGTCATTGGATGATCAATTAGGTCATTTTCGTCCTCCCTAGGCTTATTCTTGTCCAATAAGGGTTTTTAAGCAATCTTGTGCATCCAATAAGTTCATTTGTGTCATTGGATTAACATTTAGGTTATTTTCGTCCTCCGTAGGCATATTCTTGTCCAATTAGGGTTTTTAACCAATCTTGTGCATCCAATAGGTGTGTTTGTGTCATTGGATGATCAATTAGGTCATTTTCGTCCTCCCTAGGCTTATTCTTGTCCAATTAGGGTTTTTAACCAATCTTGTGCATCCAATAAGTTCATTTGTGTAATTGGATGATCAATTAGGTCATTTTCGTCCTCCCTAGGCATATTCTTGTCCAATTAGGGTTTTTAACCAATCTTGTGCATCCAATAGGTGTGTTTGTGTCATTGGATGATCAATTAGGTCATTTTCGTCCTCCCTAGGCTTATTCTTGTCCAATTAGGGTTTTTAACCGATCTTGTGCATCCAATAGGTGTGTTTGTGTCATTGCATGATCAATTAGGTCATTTTCGTCCTCCCTAGGCATATTCTTGTCCAATTAGGGTTTTTAACCAATCTTGTGCATCCAATAGGTGTGTTTGTGTCATTGGATGATCAATTAGGTCATTTTCGTCCTCCCTAGGCTTATTCTTGTCCAATTAGGGTTTTTAACCAATCTTGTGCATCCAATAAGTTCATTTGTGTCATTGGATTAACATTTAGATCATTTTCGTCCTGCCTAGGCATATTCTTGTCCAATTAGGGTTTTTAACCAATCTTGTGCATCCAATAGGTGTGTTTGTGTCATTGGATGATCAATTAGGTTATTTTCGTCCTCCCTAGGCTTATTCTTGTCCAATTAGGGTTTTTAACCAATCTTGTGCATCCAATAGGTGTGTTTGTGTCATTGGATGACCAATTAGGTCATTTTCGTCCTCCCTAGGCATATTCTTGTCCAATTAGGGTTTTTAACCAATCTTGTGCATCCAATAGGTGTGTTTGTGTCATTGGATGATCAATTAGGTCATTTTCGTCCTCCCTAGGCTTATTCTTGTCCAATTAGGGTTTTTAACCAATCTTGTGCATCCAATAAGTTTAGTTGTGTCATTGGATGATCAATTAGGTCATTTTCGTCCTCCCTAGGCATATTCTTGTCCAATTAGGGTTTTTAACCAATCTTGTGCATCCAATAGGTGTGTTTGTGTCATTGGATGATCAATTAGGTCATTTTCGTCCTCCCTAGGCTTATTCTTGTCCAATTAGGGTTTTTAACCAATCTTGTGCATCCAATACGTTCATTTGTGTCATTGGATTAACATTTTGGTCATTTTCGTCCTCCCTAGGCATATTCTTGCTCATTTAGAGTTTTAGACCAATCTTGTGCATCCAATAGGTGTGTTTGTGTCATTGGATGATCAATTAGGTAATTTTCGTCCTCCCAAAGCTTATTCTTGTCCAATTAGGGTTTTTAACTAATCTTGTGCATCCAATAAGTTCATTTGTGTCATTGGATGATCAATTAGGTCATTTTCGTCCTCCCTAGGCATATTCTTGTCCAATTAGGGTTTTTAACCAATCTTGTGCATCCAATAGGTGTGTTTGTGTCATTGGATGATCAATTAGGTCATTTTCGTCCTCCCTAGGCTTATTCTTGTCCAATTAGGGTTTTTAACCAATCTTGTACATCTAATAAGTTCATTTGTGTCATTGGATTAACATTTAGGTCATTTTCGTCCTCCTTAGGCATATTCTTGTCCAATTAGGGTTTTTAACCCATCTTGTGCATCCAATAGGTGTATTTGTGTCATTGGATGATCAATTAGGTCATTTTCGTCCTCCCTAGGCATTTTTTGGTCCAATTAGGGTTTTTAACCAATCTTGTGCATCCAATAGGTGTGTTTGTGTCATTGGATGATCAATTAGGTCATTTTCGTCCTCCCTAGGCATATTCTTGTCCAATTAGGGTTTTTAACCAATCTTGTGCATCCAATAGGTGTGTTTGTGTCATTGGATGATCAATTAGGTCATTTTCGTCCTCCCTAGGCTTATTCTTGTCCAGTTAGGATTTTTAACCGATCTTGTGCATCCAATAGGTGTGTTTGTGTCATTGGATGATCAATTAGGTCATTTTCGTCCTCCCTAGGCATATTCTTGTCCAATTAGGGTTTTTAACCAATCTTGTGCATCCAATAGGTGTGTTTGTGTCATTGGATGATCAATTAGGTCACTTTCGTCCTCCCTAGGCTTATTCTTATCCAATTAGGGTTTTTAACCAATCTTGTGCTTCCAATAAGTTGAGTTGTGTCATTGGATTAACATTTAGGTCATTTTCGTCCTCCCTAGGCTTATTCTTGTCCAATTAGGGTTTTTAACCAATCTTGTGCATCCAATACGTTCATTTGTGTCATTGGATTAACATTTAGGTCATTTTCGTCCTCCTTAGGCATATTCTTGTCCAATTAGAGTTTTAGACCAATCTTGTGCATCCAATAGGTGGGTTTGTGTCATTGGATGATCAATTAGGTTATTTTCGTCCTCCCTAGGCTTATTCTTGTCCAATTAGGGTTTTTAACTAATCTTGTGCATCCAATAAGTTCATTTGTGTCATTCGAATATCAATTAGGTCATTTTCGTCCTCCCTAGGCATATTCTTGTCCGATTAAGGTTTTTAGCCAATCTCGTGCATCCAATAGGTGTGTTTGTGTCATTGGATGATCAATTAGGTCATTTTCGTCCTCCTTAGGCTTATTCTTGTCCCATTAGGGTTTTTAACCGATCTTGTGCATCCAATAGGTGTGTTTGTGTCATTGGATGATCAATTAGGTCATTTTCGTCCTCCCTAGGCATATTCTTGTCCAATTAGGGTTTTTAACCAATCTTGTGCATCCAATAGGTGTGTTTGTGTCATTGGATGATCAATTAGGTCATTTTCGTCCTCCCTAGGCATATTCTTGTCCAATTAGGGTTTTTAACTAATCTTGTGCATCCAATAGGTGTGTTTGTTTCATTGGATGATCAATTAGGTCATTTTCGTCCTCCCTAGGCATATTCTTGTACAATTAGGGTTTTTAACGAATCTTGTGCATCCAATTGGTGTGTTTGTGACATTGGATGATCAATTAGGTCATTTTCGTCCTCCCTAGGCTTATTCTTGTCCAATTAGGGTTTTTAACCAATCTTGTGCATCCAATAAGTTGAGTTGTGTCATTGGATTAACATTTAGGTGATTTTCGTCCTCCCTAGGCTTATTCTTGTCCAATTAGGGTTTTTAACCAATCTTGTGCATCCATTAGGTGTGCTTGTGTCATTGGATGATCAATTAGGTTATTTTCGTCCTCCCTAGGCTTATTCTTGTCCAATTAGGGTTTTTAACTAATCTTGTGCATCCAATTGGTGTGTTTGTGTCATTGGATGATCAATTAGGTCATTTTCATCCTCCCTAGGCATATTCTTGTCCAATTAGGGTTTTTAACCAATCTTGTGCATCCAATAGGTGTGTTTGTGTCATTGGATGATCAATTAGGTCATTTTCGTCCTCCCTAGGCTTATTCTTGTCCAATTAGGGTTTTTAACCAATCTTGTGCATCCAATAAGTTGAGTTGTGTCATTGGATTAACATTTAGGTCATCTTCGTCATCCCTAGGCTTATTCTTATCAAATTAGGGTTTTTAACCAATCTTGTGCATCCAATATGTTCATTTGTGTCATTGGATTAACATTTAGGTCATTTTCGTCCTCCCTAGGCATATTCTTGTCCAATTAGGGTTATTAACCAATCTTGTGCATCCAATAGGTGTGTTTGTGGCAATGGTGATCAATTAGGTCATTTTCATCCTCCCTAGGCTTATTCTTGTCAAATTAGGGTTTTTAACCAATCTTGTGCATCCAATAAATTCATTTGTGTCATTGGATTAACACTTAGGTCATTTTCGTCCTCGCTAGGCATATTCTTGTCCAATTAGGGTTTTTAACCAATCTTGTGCATCGAATAGGTGTGTTTGTGTCATTGGATGATCAATTAGGTCATTTACGTCCTCCCTAGGCTTATTCTTGTCCAATTAGGGTTTTTAACCAATCTTGTGCATCCAATAACTTTGTTTGTGTCATTGAATTAATATATAGGTCATTTTCGTCCTCCCTAGGCATATTCTTGTCCAATTAGGGTTTTTAACCAATCTTGTGCATCCAATAGGTGTGTTTGTGTCATTGGATGATCAATTAGGTCATTTTCGCCCTCCCTAGGCTTATTCTTGTCCAATTAGGGTTTTTAACCAATCTTTTGCATCCAATAAGTTCATTTGTGTCATTGGATTAATATTTAGGTCATTTTCGTCCTCCCTAGGCATATTCTTGTCCAATTAGGGTTTTTAACCAATCTTGTGCATCCAATAGGTGTGTTTGTGTCATTGGATGATCAATTAGGTCATTTTCGTCCTCCCTAGGCTTATTCTTGTCCAATTAGGGTTTTTAACCAATCTTGTGCTTCCAATAGGTGTATTTGTGTCATTGGATGATCAATTAGGTCATTCTCGTCCTCCCTAGGCTTATTAATGTCCAATTAGGGTTTTTAACCAATTTTGTGCATCCAATGAGTTTGTTTGTGTCACTGAATTAATATTTAGATCATTTTCGTCCTCCCTAGGCATATTCTTGTCCAATTAGGGTTCTTAACCAATCTTGTGCATCCAATAGGTGTGTTTGTTTCACTGGATGATCAATTAGGTCATTTTCGTCCTCCCTAGGCATATTCTTGTCCAATTAGGGTTTTTAACCAATCTTGTGCATCCAATAGGTGTGTTTGTGTCATTGGATGATCAATTAGGTCATTTTCGTCCTCCCTAGGCTTATTCTTGTCCAATTAGGGTTTTTAACCAATCTTGTGCTTCCAATAGGTGTATTTGTGTCATTGGATGATCAATTAGGTCATTCTCGTCCTCCCTAGGCTTATTAATGTCCAATTAGGGTTTTTAACCAATCTTGTGCATCCAATGAGTTTGTTTGTGTCACTGAATTAATATTTAGATCATTTTCGTCCTCCCTAGGCATATTCTTGTCCAATTAGGGTTTCTAACCAATCTTGTGCGTCCAATAGGTGTGTTTGTGTCATTGGATGATCAATTAGGTCATTTTCGTCCTCCCTAGGCATATTCTTGTCCAATTAGGGTTTTTAACCAATCTTGTGCATCCAATAGGTGTGTTTGTGTCATTGGATGATCAATTAGGTCATTTTCGTCCTCCCTAGGCTTATTCTTGTCCAATTAGGGTTTTTAACCAATCTTGTGCATCCAATAGGTGTGTTTGTGTCATTGGATGATCAATTAGGTCATTTTCGTCCTCCCTAGGCCTATTCTTGCCCAATTAGGGTTTTTAACCAATCTTGTGAATCCAATAAGTTTGTTTGTGTCATTGAATTAATATTTAGGTCATTTTCGTCCTCCCTACGCATATTATTGTCCAATTAGGGTTTTTAACCAATCTTCTGCATCCAATAGGTGTGTTTGTGTCATTGGATGATCAATTAGGTCATTTTCGTCCTCCCTAGGCATATTCTTGTCCAATTAGGGTTTTTAACCAATCTTGTGCATCCAATAGGTGTGTTTGTGTCATTGGATGATCAATTAGGTCATTTTCGTCCTCCCTAGGCTTATTCTTGTCCAATTAGGGTTTTTAACCAATCTTGTGCATCCAATAGGTGTGTTTGTGTCATTGGATGATCAATTAGGTTATTTTCTTCCTCCCTAGACTTATTCGTGTCCAATTAGGGTTTTTAACTAATCTTGTGCATCCAATAAGTTGATTTGTGTCATTGGATGATCAATTAGGTCATTTTCGTCCTTCCTAGGCTTATTCTTGTCCAATTAGGGTTTTTAACCAATCTTGTGCATCCAATAAGTTCATTAGTGTCATTGGATTAACATTTAGGTCATTTTCGTCCTCCCTAGGCATATTCTTGTCCAATTAGGGTTTTTAACCAATCTTGTGCATCCAATAGGTGTGTTTGTGTCATTGGATGATCAATTAGGTCATTTTCGTCCTCCCTAGGCTTATTTTTGTCCAATTAGGGTTTTTAACCAATCTTGTGCATCCATTAGGTATGTTTGTGTCATTGGATGATCAATTAGGTTATTTTCGTCCTCCCTAGGCTTATTCTTGTCCAATTAGGGTTTTTAACCAATCTTGTGCATCCAATAAGTTCATTAGTGTCATTGGATTAACATTTAGGTCATTTTCGTCCTCCCTAGGCATATTCTTGTCCAATTAGGGTTTTTAACCAATCTTGTTCATCCAATAGGTGTGTTTGTGTCATTGGATGATCAATTAGGTCATTTTCGTCCTCCCTAGGCTTATTCTTGCCCAATTAGGGTTTTTAACCAATCTTGTGCATCCAATAAGTTGAGTTGTGTCATTGGATTAGCAATTAGGTCATTTTCGTCCTCCCTAGGCTTATTCTTGTCCAATTAGGATTTTTAACCAATCTTGTGCATCCCATAAGTTCGTTTGTGTCATTGGATTAACATTTAGGTCATTTTCGTCCTCCCTAGGCATATTCTTGTCCAATTAGGGTTTTTAACCAATCTTGTGCATCCAATAGGTGTGTTTGTGTCATTGGATGATCAATTAGGTCATTTTCGTCCTCCCTAGGCTTATTCTTGTCCAATTAGGGTTTTTAACCAATCTTGTGCATCCAATAGGTGTGTTTGTGTCATTGGATGATCAATTAGGTCATTTTCGTCCTCCTTAGGCATATTCTTGTCCAATTAGGGTTTTTAACCAATCTTGTGCATCCAATAAGTTGAGTTGTGTCATTGGATTAGCATTTAGGTCATTTTCGTCCTCCCTAGGCTTATTCTTGTCCAATTAGGGTTTTTAACCAATCTTGTGCATCCAATAAGTTCATTTGTGTCATTGGATTAACATTTAGGTCATTTTCGTCCTCCCTAGGCATATTCTTGTCCAATTAGGGTTTTTAACCAATCTTGTGCATCCAATAGGTGTGTTTGTGTCATTGGATGATCAATTAGGTCATTTTCGTCCTCCCTAGGCTTATTCTTGTCCAATTAGGGTTTTTAACCAATCTTGTGCATCCAATAGGTGTGTTTGTGTCATTGGATGATCAATTAGGTCATTTTCGTCCTCCCTAGGCTTATTCTTGTCCAATTAGGGTTTTTAACCAATCTTGTGCTTCCAATAAGTTGAGTAGTGTCATTGGATTAACATTTAGGTCATTTTTGTCCTCCCTTGGTTTATTCTTGTCCAATTAGGGTTTTTAACCAATCTTGTGCATCCAATAAGTTTGTTTGTGTCATTGGATTATCAATTAGGTCATTTTCGTCCTCCCTAGGCTTATTTTTGTCCAATTAGGGTTTTTAACCAATCTTGTGCATCCAATAAGTTTGTTTGTGTCATTGAATTAATATTTAGGTCATTTTCGTCCTCCCTAGGCATATTCTTGTCCAATTAGGGTTTTTAACCAATCTTGTGCATCCAATAGGTGTGTTTGTGTCATTGGATGATCAATTAGGTCATTTTCGTCCTCCCTAGGCTTATTCTTGTCCAATTATGGTTTTTAACCAATCTTGTGCATCCACAAGGTGTGTTTGTGTCATTGGATGATCAATTAGATCATTTTCGTCCTCCCTAGGTATATTCTTGTCCAATTAGGGTTTTTAACCAATCTTGTGCATCCAATAGGTGTGGTTGTGTCATTGGATGATGAATTAGGTCATTTTCGTCCTCCCTAGGCTTATTCTTGTCCAATTAGGGTTTTTAACCAATCTTGTGCATCCAATAGGTGTGTTTGTGTCATTGGATGATCAATTAGGTCATTTTTGTCCTCCCTAGGCTTATTCTTGTCCAATTAGGGTTTTTAACCAATCTTGTGAATCCAATAGGTGTGTTTGTGTAATTGGATGATCAATTAGGTCATTTTCGTCCTCCCTAGGCTTATTCTTGTCCAATTAGGGTTTTTAACCAATCTTGTGCATCCAATAGGTATATTTGTGTCATTGGATGATCAATTAGGTCATTTTCGGCCTCCCTAGGCTTATTCTTGTCCAATTAGGGTTTTTAACCAATCTTGTGCATCCAATAGGTGTGTTTGTGTCATTGGATGATCAATTAGGTCATTTTTGTCCTCCCTAGGCTTATTCTTGTCCAATTAGGGTTTTTAACCAATCTTGTGCATCCAATAGGTGTGTTTGTGTCATTGGAGGATCAATTAGGTCATTTTCATCCTCCCTAGGCTTATTCTTGCCCAATTAGGGTTTTTAACCAATCTTGTGCATCCAATAAGTTCATTTGTGTCATTGGATGATCAATTAGGTCATTTTCGTCCTCCCTAGGCATATTCTTGTCCAACTAGGGTTTTTAACCAATCTTGTGCATCCAATAGGTGTGTTTGTGTCATTGGATGATCAATTAGGTCATTTTCGTCCTCCCTAGGCTTATTCTTGTCCAATTAGGGTTTTTAACCAATCTTGTGCATCCAATAGGTGTGTTTGTGTCATTGGATGATCAATTAGGTCATTTTCGTCCTCCCAAGGCTTATTCTTGTCCAATTAGAGTTTTTAACCAATCTTGTGCATCCAATAGGTGTGTTTGTGTCATTGGATGATCAATTAGGTCATTTTCGTCCTCCCTAGGCTTATTCTTGTCCAATTAGGGTTTTTAACCAATCTTGTGCATCCAATAGGTGTGTTTGTGTCATTGGATGATCAATTAGGTCATTTTCGTCCTCCCTAGGCTTATTCTTGTCCAATTAGGGTTTTTAACCAATCTTGTGCATCCAATAGGTGTGTTTGTGTCATTGGATGATCAATTAGGTCATTTTTGTCCTCCCTAGGCTTATTCTTGTCCAATTAGGGTTTTTAACCAATCTTGTGCATCAAATAAGTTCATTTGTGTCATTGGATGATCAATTAGGTCATTTTCGTCCTCCTTAGGCATATTCTTGTCCAACTAGGGTTTTTAACCAATCTTGTGCATCCAATAGGTGTGTTTGTGTCATTGGATGATCAATTAGGTCATTTTCGTCCTCCCTAGGCTTATTCTTGTCCAATTAGGGTTTTTAACCAATCTTGTGCATCCAATAGGTGTGTTTGTGTCATTGGATGATCAATTAGGTCATTTTCGTCCTCCCTAGGCTTATTCTTGCCCAATTAGGGTTTTTAACCAATCTTGTGCATCCAATAAGTTGAGTTGTGTCATTGGATTAGCATTTAGGTCATTTTCGTCCTCCCTAGGCTTATTCTTGTCCAATTAGGATTTTTAACCAATCTTGTGCATCCCATAAGTTCGTTTGTGCCATTGGATTAACATTTAGGTCATTTTCGTCCTCCCTAGGCATATTCTTGTCCAATTAGGGTTTTTAACCAATCTTGTGCATCCAATAGGTGTGTTTGTGTCATTGGATGATCAATTAGGTTATTTTCGTCCTCCCTAGGCTTATTCTTGTCCAATTAGGGTTTTTAACCAATCTTGTGCATCCAATAGGTGTGTTTATGTCATTGGATGATCAATTAGATCATTTTCGTCCTCCCTAGGCATATTCTTGTCCAATTAGGGTTTTTAACCAATCTTGTGCATCCAATAGGTGTGTTTGTGGCAATGGATGATCAATTAGGTCATTTTCGTCCTCCCTAGGCTTATTCTTGTCCAATTAGGGTTTTTAACCAATCTTGTGCATCCAATAGGTGTGTTTGTGTCATTGGATGATCAATTAGGTCATTTTCGTCCTCCCTAGGCTTATTCTTGTCCAATTAGGGTTTTTAACCAATCTTGTGCATCCAATACGTTCATTTGTGTCATTGGATTAAAATTTAGGTCATTTTCGTCCTCCCTAGGCATATTCTTGTCCAATTAGAGTTTTAGACCAATCTTGTGCATCCAATAGGTGTGTTTGTGTCATTGGATGATCAATTAGGTTATTTTCGTCCTCCCTAGGCTTATTCTTGTCCAATTAGGATTTTTAACCAATCTGGTGCATCCAATAAGTTCATTTGTGTCATTGGATGATCAATTAGGTCATTTTCGTCCTCCCTAGGCATATTCTTGTCCAATTAGGGTTTTTAACCAATCTTGTGCATCCAATAGGTGTGTTTGTGTCATTGGATGATCAATTAGGTCATTTTCGTCCTCCCTAGGCTTATTCTTGTCCAATTAGGGTTTTTAACCAATCTTGTGCATCCAATAGGTGTGTTTGTGTCATTGGATGATCAATTAGGTGATTTTCCTCCTCCCTAGGCATATTCTTGTCCAATTAGGGTTTTTAACCAATCTTGTGCATCCAATAAGTTAAGTTGTGTCATTGGACTAACATTTAGGTCATTTTCGTCCTCCCTAGGCTTATTCTTGTCCAATTAGGGTTTTTAACCAATCTTGTGCATCCAATAGGTGTGTTTGTGTCATTGGATGATCAATTAGGTCATTTTCGTCCTCCCTAGGCATATTCTTGTCCAACTAGAGTTTTTAACCAATCTTGTGCATCCAATAAGTTCATTTGTGTCACTGGATGATCAATTAGGTCATTTTCGTCCTCCCTAGGCATATTCTTGTCCAATTAGGGTTTTTAACCAATCTTGTGCATCCAATAGGTGTGTTTGTGTCATTGGATGATCAATTAGGTCATTTTCGTCCTCCCTAGGCTTATTCTTGTCCAATTAGGGTTTTTAACCAATCTTGTGCATCCAATAGGTGTGTTTGTGTCATTGGAAGATCGATTAGGTCATTTTCGTCCTCCCTAGGCTTATTCTTGTCCAATTAGGGTTTTTAACCAATCTTGTGCATCCAATAGGTGTGTTTGTGTCATTGGATGATCAATTAGGTCATTTTCGTCCTCCCTAGGCTTATTCTTGTCCAATTAGGGTTTTTAACCAATCTTGTGCATCCAATAAGTTCATTTGTGTCATTGGATTAAAATTTAGGTCACTTTCGTCCTCCTTAGGCATATTCTTGTCCAATTAGGGTTTCTAACCAATCTTGTGCATCCAATAAGTTCATTTGTGTCATTGGATTAACATTTTGGTCATTTTCGTCCTCCCTAGGCTTATTCTTGTCCAATTAGGGTTTCTAACCAATCTTGTGCATCCAATAGGTGTGTTTGTGTCATTGGATGATCAATTAGGTCATTTTCGTCCTCCCTAGGCTTATTCTTGTCCAATTAGGGTTTTTAACCAATCTTGTGCATCCAATAGGTGTGTTTGTGTCATTGGATGATCAATTAGGTCATTTTCGTCCTCCCTAGGCTTATTCTTGTCCAATTAGGGTTTTTAACCAATCTTGTGCATCCAATAGGTGTGTTTGTGTCATTGGATGATCAATTAGGTCATTTTCGTCCTTTCTATGCTTATTTTTGTCCAATTAGGGTTTTTAAGCAATCTTGTGCATCCAATAAGTTCATTTGTGTCATTGGATGATCAATTAGGTCATTTTCGTCCTCCCTAGGCATATTCTTGTCCAACTAGGGTTTCTAACCAATCTTGTGCTTCCAATAGATGTGTTTGTGTCATTGGATGATCAATTAGGTCATTTTCGTCCTCCCTAGGCTTATTCTTGTCCAATTAGGGTTTTTAACCAATCTTGTGCATCCAATAGGTGTGTTTGTGTCATTGGATGATCAATTAGGTCATTTTCGTCCTCCCTAGGCTTATTCTTGTCCAATTAGGGTTTTTAACCAATCTTGTGCATCCAATAGGTGTGTTTGTGTCATTGGATGATCAATTAGGTCATTTTCGTCCTCCCTAGGCTTATTCTTGTCCAATTAGGGTTTTTAACCAATCTTGTGCATCCAATAAGTTCATTTGTGTCATTGGATGATCAATTAGGTCATTTTCGTCCTTCCTAGGCATATTCTTGATCAACTAGGGTTTTAAACCAATCTTGTGCATCCAATAGGTGTGTTTGTGTCATTGGATGATCAATTAGGTCATTTTCGTCCTCCCTAGGCTTATTCTTGTCCAATTAGGGTTTTTAACCAATCTTGTGCATCCAATAGGTGTGTTTGTGTCATTGGATGATCAATTAGGTCATTTTCGTCCTCCCTAGGCTTATTCTTGTCCAATTAGGGTTTTTAACCAATCTTGTGCATCCAATAGGTGTGTTTGTGTCATTGGATGATCAATTAGGTCATTTTCGTCCTCCCTAGGCTTATTCTTGTCCAATTAGGGTTTTTAACCAATCTTGTGCATCCAATAGGTGTGTTTGTGTCATTGGATGATCAATTAGGTCATTTATCGTCCTCCCTAGGCTTATTCTTGTCCAATTAGGGTTTTTAACCAATCTTGTGCATCCAATAGGTTGAGTTGTGTCATTGGATTAACATTTAGGTCATTTTCGTCCTCCCTAGGCATATTCTTGTCCAATTAGGGTTTTTAACCAATCTTGTGCATCCAATAGGTGTGTTTGTGTCATTGGATGATCAATTAGGTCATTTTCGTCCTCCCTAGGCTTATTCTTGTCCAATTAGGGTTTTTAACCAATCTTGTGCATCCAATAGGTGTGTTTGTGTCATTGGATGATCAATTAGGTCATTTTCGTCCTCCCTAGGCTTATTCTTGTCCAATTAGGGTTTTTAACCATTCTTGTGCATCCAATAGGTGTGTTTGTGTCATTGGATGATCAATTAGGTCATTGTTGTCCTCCCTAGGCTTATTCTTGTCCAATTAGGGTTTTTAACCAATCTTGTGCATCCAATAGGTGTGTTTGTGTCATTGGATGATCAATTAGGTCATTTTCGTCCTCCCTAGGCTTATTCTTGTCCAATTAGGGTTTTTAACCAATCTTGTGCATCCAATAGGTGTGTTTGTGTCATTGGATGATCAATTAGGTCATTTTCATCCTACCTACACTTATTCTTGTCAAATTAGGGTTTTTAATCAATCTTGTGCATCCAATAACTTTGTTTGTGTCATTGAATTAATATTTAGGTCATTTTCGTCCTCCCTAGGCATATTCTTGTCCAATTAGGGTTTTTAACCAATCTTGTGCATCCAATAGGTGTGTTTGTGTCATTGGATGATCAATTAGGTCATTTTCGTCCTCCCTAGGCTTATTCTTGTCCAATTAGGGTTTTTAACCAATCTTGTGCATCCAATAGGTGTGTTTGTGTCATTGGATGATCAATTAGGTCATTTTCGTCCTCCCTAGGCTTATTCTTGTCCAATTAGGGTTTTTAACCAATCTTTGCATCCAATAACTTTGTTTGTGTCATTGAATTAATATTTAGGTCATTTTCGTCCTCCCTAGGCATATTCTTGTCCAATTAGGGTTTTTAACCAATCTTGTGCATCCAATAGGTGTGTTTGTGTCATTGGATGATCAATTAGGTCATTTTCGTCCTCCCTAGGCTTATTCTTGTCCAATTAGGGTTTTTAACCAATCTTGTGCATCCAATAACTTTGTTTGTGTCGTTGAATTAATATTTAGGTCATTTTCGTCCTCCCTAGGCTTATTCTTGTCCAATTAAGGTTTTTAACCAATCTTGAGCATCCAATAACTTTGTTTGTGTCATTGAATTAATATTTAGGTCATTTTCGTCCTCCCTAGGCATATTCTTGTCCAATTAGGGTTTTTAACCAATCTTGTGCATCCAATAGGTGTGTTTGTGTCATTGGATGATCAATTAGGTCATTTTCGACCTCCCTAGGCATATTCTTGTCCAATTAGGGTTTTTAACCAATCTTGTGCATCCAATAGGTGTGTTTGTGTCATTGGATGATCAATTAGGTCATTTTCGTCCTCCCTAGGCATATTCTTATCCAATTAGGGTTTTTATCCAATCTTGTGCATCCAATAGGTGTGTTTGTGTCATTGGATGATCAATTAGGTCATTTTCGTCCTTTCTATGCTTATTCTTGTCCAATTAGGGTTTTTAACCAATCTTGTGCATCCAATAAGTTCATTTGTGTCATTGGATGATCAATTAGGTAATTTTCGTTCTCCCTAGGCTTATTCTTGTCCAATTAGGGTTTTTAACCAATCTTGTGCATCCAATAGGTGTGTTTGTGTCATTGGATGATCAATTAGGTCATTTTCATCCTACCTAGACTTATTCTTGTCAAATTAGGGTTTTTAATCAATCTTGTGCATCCAATAACTTTGTTTGTGTCATTGGGCATATTCTTGTCCAATTAGGGTTTTTAACCAATCTTGTGCATCCAATAGGTGTGTTTGTGTCATTGGATGATCAATTAGGTTATTTTCGTCCTTCCTAGGCTTACTCTTGTCCAATTAGGGTTTTTAACCAGTGTTGTGCATCCAATAAGTTCATTTGTGTCATTGGATTAACATTTAGGTCATTTTCGTCCTCCCTAGACATATTCTTATCCAATTAGGGTTTTTAACCAATCTTGTGCATCCAATAACTTTGTTTGTGTCATTGAATTAATATTTAGGTCATTTTCGTCCTCCCTAGGCATATTCTTGTCCAATTAGGGTTTTTAACCAATCTTGTGCATCCAATAGGTGTGTTTGTGTCATTGGATGATCAATTAGGTCATTTTCGTCCTCCCTAGGCATATTCTTGTCCAATTAGGGTTTTTTACCAATCTTGTGCATCCAATAGGTGTGTTTGTGTCATTGGATGATCATTTAGGTCATTTTCGTCCTCCCTAGGAATATTCTTATCCAATTAGGGTTTTTAACCAATCTTGTGCATCCAATAGGTGTGTTTGTGTCATTGGATGATCAATTAGGTCATTTTCGTCCTTTCTATGCTTATTCTTGTCCAATTAGGGTTTTTAACCAATCTTATGCATCCAATAAGTTCATTTGTGTTATTGGATGATCAATTAGGTCATTTTCGTCCTCCCTAGGCATATTGTTGTCCAATTAGGGTTTTTAACCAATCTTGTGCTTCCAATAGGTGTGTTTGTGTCATTGGAAGATCAATTAGGTCATTTTCGTCCTCCCTAGGCTTATTCTTGTCCAATTAGGGTTTTTAACCAATCTTGTGCATCCAATAACTTTGTTTGTGTCATTGAATTAATATTTAGGTCATTTTCGTCCTCCCTAGGCATATTCTTGTCCAATTATGGTTTTTAACCAATCTTGTGCATCCAATAGGTGTGTTTGTGTCATTGGATGATCAATTAGGTCATTTTCGTCCTCCTTAGGCATATTCTTGTCCAATTAGGGTTTTTAACGAATCTTGTGCATCCAATAGGTGTGTTTGTGTCATTGGATGATCAATTAGGTCATTTTCGTCCTGCCTAGGCTTATTCTTGTCCAATTAGGGTTTTTAACCAATCTTGTGCATCCAATAGGTGTGTTTGTGTCATTGGACGATCAATTAGGTCTTTTTCGTCCACCCTAGGCATATTCTTGTCCAATTAGGGTTTTTAACCAATCTTGTGCATCCAATAGGTGTGTTTGTGTCATTGGATGATCAATTAGGTCATTTTAGTCCTCCCTAGGCTTATTCTTGTCCAATTAGGGTTCTTAATCAATCTTGTGCATCCAATAAGTTCATTTGTGTCATTGGATTAACATTTAGGTCATTTTCGTCCTCCCTAGGCATATTCTTGTCTAATTAGGGTTTTTAACCAATCTTGTGCTTCCAATAGGTGTGTTTGTGTCATTGGATGATCAATTAGGTCATTTTCGTCCTCCCTAGGCTTATTCTTGTCCAATAAGGGTTTTTAACCAATCTTGTGCATCCAGTAAGTTCATTTGTGTCATTGGATGATCAATTAGGTCATATTCGTCCTCCCTAGATATATTCTTGTCCAACTAGGGTTTTTAACCAATCTTGTGAATCCAATAGATGTGTTTGTGTGTTTGGATGAACAATTAGGTCATTTTCGTCCTCCCTAGGCTTATTCTTGTCCAATTAGGGTTTTTAACCAATCTTGTGCATCCAATAATTTTGTTTGTGTCATTGAATTAATATTTAGGTCATTTTCGTCCTCCCTAGGCATATTCTTGTCCAATTAGGGTTTTTAACCAATCTTGTGCATCCAATAGGTGTGTTTGTGTCATTGGATGATCAATTAGGTCATTTTCGTCCTCCCTAGGCTTATTCTTTACCAATTAGGGTTTTTAACCAATCTTGTGCATCCAATAAGTTTGTTTGTGTCATTGAGTTAATATTTAGGTCATTTTCGTCCTCCCTAGGCATATTCTTGTCCAATTAGGGTTTTTAGCCATTCTTTTCCCTCCAATAGGTGTGTTTGTGTCATTGGATGATCAATTAGGTCATTTTCGTCCTCCCTAGGCTTATTCCTGTCCAATTAGGGTTTTTAACCAATCTTGTGCATCCAATAACTTTGTTTGTGTCATTGAATTAATATTTAGGTCATTTTCCTCCTCCCTAGGCATATTGTTGTCCAATTAGGGTTTTTAACCAATTTTGTGCATCCAATAGGTGTGTTTGTGTTATTGGATGATCAATTAGGTCATTTTCGTCCTCCCTAGGCTTATTCTTGTCCAATTAGGGTTTTTAATCAATCTTGTGCATCCAATAAGTTCATTTGTGTCATTGGATTAACATTTAGGTCATTTTCGTCCTCCCTAGGCATATTCTTGTCCAATTAGAGTTTTAGACCAATCTTGTGCATCCAATAGGTGTGTTTGTGTCATTGGATGATCAATTAGGTTATTTTCGTCCTCCCTAGGCTTATTCTTGTCCAATTATGGTTTTTAACTAATCTTGTGCATCCAATAAGTTCATTTGTGTCATTGGATGATCAATTAGGTCATTTTCGTACTCCCTAGGCATATTCTTGTCCAATTAGGGTTTTTAACCAATCTTGTGCATCCAATAGGTGTGTTTGTGTCATTGGATGATCAATTAGGTTATTTTCGTCCTCCCTAGGCTTATTCTTGTCCAATTAGGGTTTTTAACCCATCTTGTACATCCAATAAGTTGAGTTGTGTCATTGGATTAACATTTAGGTCATTTTCGTCCTCCCTAGGCATATTCTTGTCCAATTAGGGTTTTTAACCAATCTTGTGCATCCAATAGGTGTGTTTGTGTCATTGGATGATCAATTAGGTCATTTTCGTCCTCCCTAGGCTTATTCTTGTCCAATTAGGGTTTTTAACCAATCTTGTGCATCCAATAGGTGTGTTTGTGTCATTGGATGATCAATTAGGTCATTTTCGTCCTCCCTAGGCTTATTCTTGTCCAATTAGGGTTTTTAACCATTCTTGTGCATCCAATAGGTGTGTTTGTGTCATTGGATGATCAATTAGGTCATTGTTGTCCTCCCTAGGCTTATTCTTGTCCAATTAGGGTTTTTAACCAATCTTGTGCATCCAATAGGTGTGTTTGTGTCATTGGATGATCAATTAGGTCATTTTCGTCCTCCCTAGGCTTATTCTTGTCCAATTAGGGTTTTTAACCAATCTTGTGCATCCAATAGGTGTGTTTGTGGCATTGGATGATCAATTAGGTCATTATCGTCCACCCTAGGCTTATTCTAGTCAAATTAGGGTTTTTAACCAATCTTGTGCATCCAATAGGTGTGTTTGTGTCATTGGATGATCAATTAGGTCATTTTCGTCCTCCCTAGGCTTATTCTTGTCCAATTAGGGTTTTTACCCAATCTTGTGCATCCAATAAGTTTGTTTATGTCAATGAATTAATATTTAGGTCATTTTCGTCCTCCCTAGGTATATTCTGGTCCAATTAGGGTTTTTAACCAATCTTGCGCATCCAATAGGTGTGTTTGTGTCATTGGATGATCAATTAGGTCATTTTCGTCCTGCCAAGGCTTATTCTTGACCAATTAGGGTTTTTAACCAATCTTGTGCATCCAATAGGTGTGTTTGTATCATTGGACGATCAATTAGGTCATTTTCGTCCTCCCTAGGCATATTCTTGTCCAATTAGGGTTTTTAACCAATCTTGTGCATCCAATAGGTGTGTTTGTGTCATTGGATGATCAATTAGGTCATTTTCGTCCTCCCTAGGCTTATTCTTGTCCAATTAGGGTTTTTAATCAATCTTGTGCATCCAATAAGTTCATTTGTGTCATTGGATTAACATTTAGGTCATTTTCGTCCTCCTTAGGCATATTCTTGTCCAATTAGGGTTTTTAACCAATCTTGTGCTTCCAATAGGTGTGTTTGTGTCATTGGATGATCAATTAGGTCATTTTCGTCCTCCCTAGGCTTATTCTTGTCCAATTAGGGTTTTTAACCAATCTTGTGCGTCCAATAAGTTCATTTGTGTCATTGGATGATCAATTAGGTCATTTTCGTCCTCCCTAGGTATATTCTTGTCCAACTAGGGTTTTTAACCAATCTTGTGCTTCCAATACATGTGTTTGTGTCTTTGGATGAACAATTAGGTCATTTTCGTCCTCCCTAGGCTTATTCTTGTCTAATTAGGGTTTTTAACCAATCTTGTGCATCCAATAGGTGTGTTTGTGTCATTGGATGATCAATTATGTCATTTTCGTCCTCCCTAGGCTTATTCTTCTCCAATTAGGGTTTTTAACCAATCTTGTGCATCCAATAAGTTCATTTGTGTCATTGGATGATCAATTAGGTCATTTTCGTCCTCCCTAGGTATATTCTTGTCCAACTAGGGTTTTTAACCAATCTTGTGCATCCAATAGATGTGTTTGTGTCATTGGATGATCAATTAGGTCATTTTCGTCCTCCCTAGGCTTATTCTTGTCCAATTAGGGTTTTGAACGAATCTTGTGCATTCAATAGGTGTGTTTGTGTCATTGGATGATCAATTAGGTCATTTTCGTCCTCCCTAGGCTTATTCTTGTCCAATTAGGGTTTTTAACCAATCTTGTGCATCCAATAAGTTCATTTGTGTCATTGGATTAACATTTTGGTCATTTTCGTCCTCCCTAGGCATATTCTTGTCCAATTACGGTTTTTAACCAATCTTGTGCATCCAATAGGTGTGTTTGTGTCATTGGACGATCAATTAGGTTATTTTCGTCCTCCCTAGGCTTATTCTTGTCCAATTAGGGTTTTTAACCAATCTTGTGCATCCAATAGGTGTGTTTGTGTCATTGGATGATCAATTAGGTCATTTTCGTCCTCCCTAGGCATATTCTGGTCCAATTAGGATTTTTAACCAATCTTGTGCATTCAATAGGTGTGTTGGTGAAATTGGATGATCAATTAGGTCATATTCGTCCTCCCTAGGCTTATTCTTGTCCAATTAGGTCATTTTCGTCCTCCATAGGCTTATTCTTGTCCAATTAGGGTTTTTAACCAATCTTATGCATCCAATAAGTTCATTTGTGTCATTGGATTAACATTTAGGACATTTTCGTCCTCCCTAGGCATATTCTTGTCCAATTAGGGTTTTTAACCAATCTTGTGCATCCAAAAGGTGTGTTTGTGTCCTTGGATGATCAATTAGGTTATTTTCATCCTCCCTAGGCTTATTCTTGTCCAATTAGGGTTTTTAACCAATCTTGTGCATCCAATAGGTGTGTTTGTTTCATTGGATGACCAATTAGGTCATTTTCGTCCTCCCTAGGCATATTCTTGTCCAATTAGGGTTTTTAACCAATCTTGTGCATCCAATAGGTGTGTTTGTGGCAATGGATGATCAATTAGGTCATTTTCGTCCTCCCTAGGCTTATTCTTGTCCAATTAGGGTTTTTAACCAATCTTGTGCATCCAATAAATTCATTTGTGTCATTGGATTAACATTTAGGTCATTTTGTCCTCCCTAGGCATATTCTTGTCCAATTAGAGTTTTTAACCAATCTTGTGCATCCAATAGGTGTGTTTGTGTCATTGGATGATCAATTAGGTTATTTTCATCCTCCCTAGGCTTATTCTTGTCCAATTAGGGTTTTTAACCAATCTTGTGCATCCAATAGGTGTGTTTGTGTCATTGGATGACCAATTAGGTCATTTTCGTCCTCCCTAGGCATATTCTTGTCCAATTAGGGTTTTTAACCAATCTTGTGCATCCAATAGGTGTGTTTGTGGCAATGGATGATCAATTAGGTCATTTTCGTCCTCCCTAGGCATATTCTTGTCCAATTAGGGTTTTTAACCAATCTTGTGCATCCAATAGGTGTGTTTGTGTCATAGGATGATCAATTAGGTTATTTACGTCCTCCCTAGGCTTATTCTTGTCCAATTAGGGTTTTTAACCAATCTTGTGCATCTAATAGGTGTGTTTTTGTCATTGGAAGACCAATTAGGTCATTTTCGTCCTCCCTAGGCATATTCTTGTCCAATTAGGGTTTTTAACCAATCTTGTGCATCCAATAGGTGTGTTTGTGTCATTGGATGATCAATTAGGTCATTTTCGTCCTCCCTAGGCTTATTCTTGTCCAATTAGGGTTTTTAACTGATCTTGTGCATTCAATAGGTGTGTTTGTGTCATTGGATGATCAATTAGGACATTTTCGTCCTCCCTAGGC
The DNA here is from genome assembly GCA_037974775.1 of Cicer pinnatifidum. Taxonomy (NCBI): domain Eukaryota; kingdom Viridiplantae; phylum Streptophyta; class Magnoliopsida; order Fabales; family Fabaceae; genus Cicer; species Cicer pinnatifidum. Next base: position 25,981 of record JBBPBR010001224.1, on the reverse strand, counting down.
TTATTCTTGTCCAATTAGGGTTTTTAACCGATCTTGTGCATCCAATAAGTTGAGTTGTGTCATTGGATTAACATTTATATCATTTTCGTTCTCCCTAGGCTTATTCTTGTCCAATTAGGGTTTTTAACCAATTTTGTGCATCCAATAGGTGTGTTTGTGTCATTGGATGATCAATTAGGTCATTTTCGTCCTCCCTAGGCTTATTCTTGTCCAATTAGGGTTTTTAACCAATCTTGTGCATCCAATAGGTGTGTTTGTGTCATTGGATGATCAATTAGGTCATTTTCGTCCTCCCTAGGCATATTCTTGTCCAAATTCGGGTTTTTAACCAATCTTGTGCATCCAATAGGTGTGTTTGGTTCATTGGATGATCAATTAGGTCATTTTCATCCTCCCTAGGCATATTCTTGTCCAATTAGGGTTTTTAACCAATCTTGTGCATCCAATAGGTGTGTTTGTGTCATTGGATGATCAATTAGGTCATTTTCGTCCTCCCTAGGCTTATTCTTGTCCAATTAGGGTTTTTAACCAATCTTGTGCATCCAATAGGTGTGTTTGTGTCATTGGATGATCAATTAGGTCATTTTCTTCCTCCCTAGGCTTATTCTTGTCCAATTAGGGTTTTTAACCAATCTTGTGCATCCAATAACTTTGTTTATGTCATTGGATGATCAATTAGGTCATTTTCGTCCTCCCTAGGCTTATTCTGGTCCAATTAGGGTTTTTAACCAATCTTGTGCATCCAAAAAGTTTCTTTATGTCATTGAATTAATATTTAGGTCATTTTCGTCCTCCCTTGGCATATTCTTGTCCAATTAGGGTTTTTAACCAATCTTGTGCATCCAATAGGTGTGTTTGTGTCATTGGATGATCAATTAGGTCATTTTCGTCCTCCCTAGGCTTATTCTTGTCCAATTAGGGTTTTTAACCAATCTTGTGCATCCAATAGGTGTGTTTGTGTCATTGGATGATCAATTAGGTCATTTTCGTCCTCCCTAGGCTTATTCTTGTCCAATTAGGGTTTTTAACCAATCTTGTGCATCCAATAGGTGTGTTTGTGTCATTGGATGATCAATTAGGTCATTTTCGTCCTTTCTATGCTTATTTTTGTCCAATTAGGGTTTTTAAGCAATCTTGTGCATCCAATAAGTTCATTTGTGTCATTGGATGATCAATTAGGTCATTTTCGTCCTCCCTAGGCATATTCTTGTCCAACTAGGGTTTCTAACCAATCTTGTGCTTCCAATAGATGTGTTTGTGTCATTGGATGATCAATTAGGTCATTTTCGTCCTCCCTAGGCTTATTCTTGTCCAATTAGGGTTTTTAACCAATCTTGTGCATCCAATAGGTGTGTTTGTGTCATTGGATGATCAATTAGGTCATTTTCGTCCTCCCTAGGCTTATTCTTGTCCAATTAGGGTTTTTAACCAATCTTGTGCATCCAATAGGTGTGTTTGTGTCATTGGATGATCAATTAGGTCATTTTCGTCCTCCCTAGGCTTATTCTTGTCCAATTAGGGTTTTTAACCAATCTTGTGCATCCAATAGGTGTGTTTGTGTCATTGGATGATCAATTAGGTCATTTTTGTCCTCCCTAGGCTTATTTTTGTCCAATTAGTGTTTTTAACCAATCTTGTGCATCCAATAAGTTCATTTGTGTCATTGGATGATCAATTAGGTCATTTTCATCCTCCCTAGGCATATTCATGTCCAACTATGGTTTTTAACCAATCTTGTGCATCCAATAGGTGTGTTTGTGTGATTGGATGATCAATTAGGTCATTTTCGTCCTCCCTAGGCTTATTCTTGTCCAATTAGGGTTTTTAACCAATCTTGTGCATCCAATAGGTGTGTTTGTGTCATTGGATGATCAATTAGGTCATTTTCGTCCTCCCTAGGCTTATTCTTGTCCAATTAGGGTTTTTAACCAATCTTGTGCATCCAATAGGTGTGTTTGTGTCATTGGATGATCAATTAGGTCATTTTTATCCTCCCTAGGCTTATTCTTGTCCAATTAGGATTTTTAACCAATCTTGTGCATCCAATAGGTGTGTTTGTGTCATTGGATGATCAATTAGGTCATTTTTATCCTCCCTAGGCTTATTCTTGTCCAATTAGGATTTTTAACCAATCTTGTGCATCCAATAGGTGTGTTTGTGTCATTGGATGATCAATTAGGTCATTTTCGTCCTCCCTAGGCTTATTCTTGTCCAATTAGGGTTTTTAACCAATCTTGTGCATCCAATAGGTGTGTTTGTGTCATTGGATGATCAATTAGGTCATTTTCGTCCACCCTAGGCTTATTCTTGTCCAATTAGGGTTTTTAACTAATTTTGTGCATCCAATAAGTTCATTTGTGTCATTGGATGATCAATTAGGTAATTTTCGTCCTCCCTAGGCATATTCTTGTACAACTAGGGTTTTTAACCAATCTTGTGCATCCAATAAGTTCATTTGTGACATTGGATGACCAATTAGGTCATTTTCGTCCTCCCTAGGCATATTCTTGTCCAACTAGGGTTTTTAACCAATCTTGTGCATCCAATAGGTGTGTTTGTGTCATTGGATGATCAATTAGGTCATTTTCGTCCTCCCTAGGATTATTCTTTTCCAATTAGGGTTTTTAACCAATCTTGTGCATCCAATAGGTGTGTTTGTGTCATTGGATGATCAATTAGGTCATTTTCGTCCTCCCTAGGCTTATTCTTGTCCAATTAGGGTTTTTAACCAATCTTGTGCATCCAATAAGTAGAGTTGTGTCATTGGATTAACATTTGAGTCATTTTCGTTCTCCCTAGGCTTATTCTTGTCCAATTAGGGTTTTTAACCAATCTTGTGCATCCAATAGGTGTGTTTGTGTCATTGGATGATCAATTAGGTCATTTTCGTCCTCCCTAGGCTTATTCTTGTCCAATTAGGGTTTTTAACCAATCTTGTGCATCCAATAGGTGTGTTTGTGTCATTGGATGATCAATTAGGTCATTTTCGTCCTCCCTAGGCATATTCTTGTCCAACTAGGGTTTTTAACCAATCTTGTGCATCCAATAAGTTCATTTGTGTCATTGGATGATCAATTAGGTCATTTTCATCCTCCCTAGCCATATTCTTGTCCAACAATGGTTTTTAACCAATCTTGTGCATCCAATAGGTGTGTTTGTGTCATTGGATGATCAATTAGGTCATTTTCGTCCTCCCTAGGCTTATTCTTGTCCAATTAGGGTTTTTAACCAATCTTGTGCATCCAATAGGTGTGTTTGTGTCATTGGATGATCAATTAGGTCATTTTCGTCCTCCCTAGGCTTATTCTTGTCCAATTAGGGTTTTTAACCAATCTTGTGCATCCAATAGGTGTGTTTGTGTCATTGGATGATCAATTAGGTCATTTTCGTCTTCCCTAGGCTTATTCTTGTCCAATTAGGGTTTTTACCCAATCTTGTGCATCCAATAGGTGTGTTTGTGTCATTGGATGATCAATTAGGTCATTTTCGTCCTCCCTAGGCTTATTCTTGTCCAATTAGGGTTTTTAACAAATCTTGTGCATCCAATAGGTGTGTTTGTGGCAATGGATGATCAATTAGGTCATTTTCGTCCTCCCTAGGCTTATTCTTGTCCAATTAGGGTTTTTAACCAATCTTGTGCATCCAATAGGTGTGTTTGTGTCATTGGATGATCAATTAGGTCATTTTCGTCCTCCCTAGGCTTATTCTTGTCCAATTAGGGTTTTTAACCAATCAAGTGCATCCAATTGGTGTGTTTGTGTCATTGGATGATCAATTAGGTCATTTTCGTCGTCCCTAGGCATATTCTTGTCCAATTAGGGTTTTTAACCAATCTTGTGCATCCAATAGGTGTGTTTGTGTCATTGGATGATCAATTAGGTCATTTTCGTCCTCCCTAGGCTTATTCTTGTTCAATTAGGGTTTTTAACCAATCTTGTGCATCCAATAAGTTCATTTGTGTCATTGGATTAACATTTAGGTCATATCAGTCCTCCCTAGGCATATTCTTGTCCAATTAGGGTTTTTAACCAATCTTGTGCATCCAATAAGTTCATTTCTGTTATTGGATTAACATTTAGGTCATATTCGTCCTCCCTAGGCATATTCTTGTCCAATTAGGGTTTTTAACCAATCTTGTGCATCCAATAACTTTGTTTGTGTCATTGAATTAATATTTAGGTCATTTTCGTCCTGCCTAGGGATATTCTTGTCCAATTAGGGTTTTTAACCAATCTTGTGCATCCAATAGGTGTGTTTGTGTCATTGGATGATCAATTAGGTCATTTTCGTCCTCCCTAGGCTTATTCTTGTCCAATTAGGGTTTTTAACCAATCTTGTGCATCCAATAAGTTCATTTGTGTGATTGGATTAACATTTAGGTCATATCCGTCCTCCCTAGGCATATTCTTGTCCAATTAGGGTTTTTAACCAATTTTGTGCATCCAATAAGTTCATTTGTGTTATTGGATTAACATTTAGGTCATATTCGTCCTCCCTAGGCATATTCTTGTCCAATTAGGGTTTTTAACCAATCCTGTGCATCCAATAGGTGTGTTTGTGTCATTGGATGATCAATTAGGTCATTTTTGTCCTTCCTAAGCATATTCTTGTCCAATTAGGGTTTTTAACCAATCTTGTGCATCCAATAGGTGTGTTTGTGTCATTGGATGATCAATTAGGTCATTTTCGTCCTCCCTAGGCTTATTCTTGTCCAATTAGGGTTTTTAACCAATCTTGTGCATCCAATAGGTGTGTTTGTGTCATTGGATGATCAATTAGGTCATTTTCGTCCTCCCTAGGCTTATTCTTGTCCAATTAGGGTTTTTAACCAATCTTGTGCATCCAATAGGTGTGTTTGAGTCATTGGATGATCAATTAGGTCATTTTCATCCTCCCTAGGCTTATTCTTGTCCAATTAGGGTTTTTAACCAATCTTGTGCATCCAATAGGTGTGTTTGTGTCATTGGATGATCAATTAGGTCATTTTCGTCATCCCTAGGCTTATTCTTGTCCAATTAGGGTTTTTAACCAATCTTGTGCATCCAATATGTTTGTTTGTGTCATTGTATTAATATTTAGGTAATTTTCGTCCTCGCTAGGCATATTATTGTCGAATAAGGGGTTTTTAACCAATCTTGTGCATCCAATAGGTGTGTTTGTGTCATTGGATGATCAATTAGGTCATTTTCGTCCTCCCTAGGCTTATTCTTGTCCAATTAGGGTTTTTAACCAATCTTGTGCATCCAATAGGTGTGTTTGTGTCATTGGATGATCAATTAGGTCATTTTCGTCCTCCCTAGGCTTATTCTTGTCCAATTAGGGTTTTTAACCAATCTTGTGCATCCAATAAGTTCATTAGTGTCATTGGATGATCAATTAGGTCATTTTAATCCTCCCTAGGCATATTATTGTCCAATAAGGGTTTTTAACCAATCTTTTGCATCCAATAAGTTTGTTTGTGTCATTGAATTAATATTTAGGTCATTTTCGTCCTCCCTAGGCATATTATTGTCCAATTAGGGTTTTTAACCAATCTTGTGCATCCAATAGGTGTGTTTGTGTCATTGGATGATCAATTAGGTCATTTTCGTCCTCCCTAGGCTTATTCTTGTCCAATTAGGGTTTTTAACCAATCTTGTGCATCCAATAAGTTTGTTTGTGTCATTGAATTAATATTTAGGTAATTTTCCTCCTCCCTAGGCATATTCTTGTCCAATTAGGGTTTTTAACCAATCTTGTGCATCCAATAAGTTGAGTTGTGTCATTGGATTAACATTTAGGTCATTTTCGTCCTCCCTAGGCTTTTTCTTGTCCAATTAGGGTTTTTAACCAATCTTGTGCATCCAATAAGTTTGTTTGTGTCATTGAATTAATATTTAGGTCATTTTCGTCCTCCCTAGGCATATTCTTGTCCAGTTAGGGTTTTTAACCAATCTTGTGCTTCCAATAGGTGTGTTTGTGTCATTGGATGATCAATTAGGTCATTTTCGTCCTCCCTAGGCTTATTCTTGTCCAATTAGGGTTTTTAACCAGTCTTGTGCATCCAATAGGTGTGTTTGTGTCATTGGATGATCAATTAGGTCATTTTCGTCCTCCCAAGGCTTATTCTTGTCCAATTAGGGTTTTTAACCAATCTTGTGCATCCAATAAGTTCATTTGTGTCATTGAATGATCAGTAAGGTCATTTTCGTCCTCCCTAGGCATATTCTTGTCCAACTAGGGTTTGTAACCAATCTTGTGCATCCAATAGGTGTGTTTGTGTGTATGGATGATGAATTAGGCCATTTTCGTCCTCCCTAGGCTTAGGGTTTTTAACCAATCTTGTGCATCCAATAGGTGTGTTTGTGTCATTGGATGATCAATTAGGTCATTTTCGTCCTCCCTAGGCATATTCTTGTCCAATTAGGGTTTTTAACCAATCTTGTGCATCCAATAGGTGTGTTTGTGTCATTGGATGATCAATTAGGTCATTTTCGTCCTCCCTAGGCTTATTCTTGTCCAATTAGGGTTTTTAACCAATCTTGTGCATCCAATAACTTTGTTTGTGTCGTTGAATTAATATTTAGGTCATTTTCGTCCTCATTAGGCATATTCTTGTCCAATTAGGGTTTTTAACCAATCTTGTGCATCCAATAGGTGTGTTTGTGTCATTGGATGATCAATTAGGTCATTTTCGTCCTCCCTAGGCTTATTCTTGTCCAATTAGGGTTTTTAACCAATCTTGTGCATCCAATAACTTTGTTTGTGTCATTGAATTAATATTTAGGTCATTTTCGTCCTCCCTAGGCATATTCTTGTCCAATTAGGGTTTTTAACCAATCTTGCGCATCCAATAGGTGTGGTTGTGTCATTGAATGTTCAATTAGGTCATTTTTGTCCTCCCTAGGCATATTCTTGTCCAATTAGGGTTTTTAACCAATCTTGTGCATCCAATAGGTGTGTTTGTGTCATTCGATGATCAATTAGGTCATTTTCGTCCTCCCTAGGCATGTTCTTGTCCAACTAGGGTTTTTAACCAATTTTGTGCATCCAATAGGTGTGTTTGTGTCATTGGATGATCAATTAGGTCATTTTCGTCCTCCCTAGGCTTTTTCTTGTCCAATTAGGGTTTTTAACCAATCTTGTGCATCCAATAGGTGTGTTTGTGTCATTGGATGATCAATTAGGTCATTTTCGTCCTCCCTAGGCTTATTCTTGTCCAATTAGGGTTTTTAACCAATCTTGTGCATCCAATAACTTTGTTTGTGTCATTGAATTAATATTAATGTCATTTTCGTCCTCCCTAGGCATATTCTTGTCCAATTAGAGTTTTTAACCAATCTTGTGCATCCAATAAGTTGAGTTGTGTCATTGGATTAACATTTAGGTCATTTTCGTCCTCCCTAGGCATATTCTTGTCCAATTAGGGTTTTTAACCAATCTTGTGCATCCAATAGGTGTGTTTGTGTCATTGGATGATCAATTAGGTCATTTTCGTCCTCCCTAGGCTTATTCTTGTCCAATTAGGGTTTTTAACCAATCTTGTGCATCCAATAGGTGTGTTTGTGTCATTGGATGATCAATTAGGTCATTTTCGTCCTCCCTAGGCTTATTCTTGTCCAATTAGGGTTTTTAACCATTCTTGTGCATCCAATAGGTGTGTTTGTGTCATTGGATGATCAATTAGGTCATTGTTGTCCTCCCTAGGCTTATTCTTGTCCAATTAGGGTTTTTAACCAATCTTGTGCATCCAATAGGTGTGTTTGTGTCATTGGATGATCAATTAGGTCATTTTCGTCCTCCCTAGGCTTATTCTTGTCCAATTAGGGTTTTTAACCAATCTTGTGCATCCAATAAGTTCATTTGTGTCATTGGATTAACATTTACGTCATTTTCGTCCTTCGCATATTCTTGTCCAATTAGGGTTTTTAACCGATCTTGTGCATCCAATAGGTGTGTTTGTGTCATTGGATGATCAATTAGGTCATCTTCGTCCTCCCTAGGCATATTCTTGTCCAATTAGGGTTTTTAACCAATCTTGTGCATCCAATAAGTTCATTTGTGTCATTGGATTAACATTTAGGTCATTTTCGTCCTCCCTAGGTATATTCTTGTCCAATTAGGGTTTTTAACCAATCTTGTGCGTCCAATAGGTGTGTTTGTGTCATTGGATGATCAATTAGGTTATTTTCATCCTCCCTAGGCTTATTCTTGTTCAATTAGGGTTTTTAACCAATCTTGTGCATCCAATAGGTGTGTTTGTGTCATTGGATGACCAATTAGGTCATTTTCGTCCTCCCTAGGCATATTCTTGTCCAATTAGGGTTTTTAACCAATCTTGTACATCCAATAGGTGTGTTTGTGGCAATGGATGATCAATTAGGTCATTTTCGTCCTTACAAGGCTTATTCTTGTCCAATTAGGGTTTTGAACCAATCTTGTGCATCCAATAGGTGTGTTTGTGTCATTGGATGATCAATTAGGTCATTTTTGTCTTCCCTAGGCTTATTCTTGTCCAATTAGGGTTTTTAACCAATCTTGTGCATCCAACAAGTTCATTTGTGTCATTGGATCAACATTTAGGTCATTTTCGTCCTCCCTAGGCATATTCTTGTCCAAATAGAGTTTTTAACCGATCTTGTGCATCCAATAGGTGTGTTTGTGTCATTGGATGATCAATTAGGTCATCTTCGTCCTCCCTAGGCATATTCTTGTCCAATTAGGGTTTTTAACCAATCTTGTGCATTCAATAAATTCATTTGTGTCATTGGATTAACATTTAGGTCATTTTCGTCCTCCCTAGGCATATTCTTGTCCAATTAGGGTTTTTAACCAATCTTGTGCATCCAATAGGTGTGTTTGTGTCATTGGATGATCAATTAGGTTATTTTCATCCTCCCTAGGCTTATTCTTGTCCAATTAGGGTTTTTAACCAATCTTGTGCATCCAATAGGTGTGTTTGTGTCATTGGATGACCAATTAGGTCATTTTCGTCCTCCCTAGGCATATGCTTGTCCAATTAGGGTTTTTAACCAATCTTGTGCATCCAATAGGTGTGTTTGTGGCAATGGATGATCAATTAGGTCATTTTCGTCCTCCCTAAGCTTATTCTTGTCCAATTAGGGTTTTTAACCAATCTTGTGCATCCAATAGGTGTGTTTGTGTCATTGGATGATCAATTAGGTCATTTTCATCCTCCCTAGGCACATTCTTGTCCAATTAGGGTTTTTAACCAATCTTATGCATCCAATAAATTCATTTGTGTCATTGGATTAACATTTAGGTCATTTTCGTCCTCCCTAGGCATATTCTTGTCCAATTAGGGTTTTTCACCAATCTTGTGCATCCAATAGGTGTGTTTGTGTCATTGGATGATCAATTAGGTCATTTTCGTCCTCCCTAGGCTTATTCTTGTCCAATTAGGGTTTTTAACTAATCTCGTACATCCAATAAGTTCATTTGTGTCATTGGATTAACATTTAGGTCATTTTCGTCCTCCCTAGGCATATTCTTGTCCAATTAGGGTTTTTAACCAATCTTGTGCATCCAATAGGTATGTTTGTGTCATTGGATGATCAATTAGGTCATTTTCGTCCTCCCTAGGCATATTCCTGTCCAATTAGGGTTTTTAACCAATCTGGTGCATCCAATAGGTGTGTTTGTGTCATTGGATGATCAATTAGGTCATTTTCGTCCTCCCTAGGCATATTCTTGTCCAATTAGGGTTTTTAACCAATCTTGTGCATCCGATAAGTTTGTTTGTGTCATTGAATTAATATTTAGGTCATTTTCGTCCTCCTTAGGCATACTCTTGTCTAATTAGGGTTTTTAACCAACCTTGTGCATCCAATAGGTGTGTGTGTGTCATTGGATGATCAATTAGGTCATTTTCGTCCTTCCTAGGCTTATTCTTGTCCAATTAGGGTTTTTAACCAATCTTGTGCATCCAATAAGTTGAGTTGTGTCATTGGATTAACATTTAGGTCATTTTCGTCCTCCCTAGGCTTATTCTTGTCCAATTAGGGTTTTTAACCAATCTTGTGCATCCAATAAGTTCACTTGTGTCATTGGATTAACATTTAGGTCATTTTTGTCCTCCCTAGGCATATTCTTGTCCAATTAGGGTTTTTAACCAATCTTGTGCATCCAATAGGTGTGTTTGTGTCATTGGATGATCAATTAGGTTATTTTCATCCTCCCTAGGCTTATTCTTGTCCAATTAGGGTTTTTAACCAATCTTGTGCATCCAATAGGTGTGTTTGTGTCATTGGATGACCAATTAGGTCATTTTCGTCCTCCCTAGGCATATTCTTGTCCAATTAGGGTTTTTAACCAATCTTGTGCATCCAATAGGTGTGTTTGTGGCAATGGATGATCAATTAGGTCATTTTCGTCCTCCCTTGGCATATTCTTGTCCAATTAGGGTTTTTAACCAATCTTGTGCATCCAATAGGTGTGTTTGTGTCATTGGATGATCAATTAGGTTATTTTCATCCTCCCTAGGCTTATTCTTGTCCAATTAGGGTTTTTAACCAATCTTGTGCATCCAATAGGTGTGTTTGTGTCATTGGATGACCAATTAGGTCATTTTCGTCCTCCCTAGGCATATTATTGTCCAATTAGGGTTTTTAACCAATCTTGTGTATCCAATAGGTGTGTTTGTGGCAATGGATGATCAATTAGGTCATTTTCGTCCTCCCTAGGCTTATTCTTGTCCAATTAGGGTTTTTAACCAATCTTGTGCATCCAATAGGTGTGTTTGTGTCATTGGATGATCAATTAGGTCATTTTCATCCTCCCTAGGTTTATTCTTGTCCAATTAGGGTTTTTAACCGATCTTGTACATCCAATTGATGTATTTGTGGCAATGGATGATCAATTAGGTCATTTTCGTCCTCCCTAGGCTTATTCTTGCCCAATTAGGGTTTTTAACCAATCTTGTGCATCCAATAGGTGTGTTTGTGTCATTGGATGATCAATTAGGTCATTTTAGTCCTCCCTAGGCTTATTCTTGTCCACTTAGGGTTTTTAACCAATCTTGTGCATCCAATAAGTTCATTTGTGTCATTGGATGATCAATTAGGCCATTTTCGTCCTCCCTAGGCTTATTCTTGTCAAATTAGGGTTTCTAACCAATCTTGTGCATCCAATAGGTGTGTTTGTGTCATTGGAGGACCAATTAGGTCATTTTCGTCCTCCCTATGCATATTCTTGTCCAATTAGGGTTTTTAACCAATCTTGTGCATCCAATAGGTGTGTTTGTTGCAATGGATGAACAATTAGGTCATTTTCGTCCACCCTAGGCTTATTCTTGTCCAATTAGAGTTTTTAACCAATCTTGTGATCCAATAGGTGTGTTTGTGTCATTGGATGATCAATTAGGTCATTTTCATCCTCCCTAGGTTTATTCTTGTCCAATTAGGGTTTTTAACCAATCTTGTGCATCAAATAGGTGTGTTTGTGGCAATGGATGATCAATTAGGTCATTTTCGTCCTCCCTAGGCATATTCTTGTCCAATTAGGGTTTTTAACCAATCTTGTGCATCCAATAGGTGTGTTTGTGTCATTGGATGATCAATTAGGTCATTTTCGTCCTCCCTAGGCATATGCTTGTCCAATTAGGGTTTTTAACCAATCTTGTGCATCCAATAGGTGTGTTTATGTCATTGGATGATCAATTAGGTCATTTTCGTCCTCCCTAGGCATATTCTTGTCCAATTAGGGTTTTTAACCAATCTTGTGCATCCAATAGGTGTGTTTGTGTCATTGGATGATCAATTTGGTCATTTTCGTCCTCCCTAGGCTTATTCTTGTCCAATTAGGGTTTTTAATCAATCTTGTACATCCAATAATTTCATTTGTGTCATTGGATTAACATTTAGGTCATTTTCGTCCTCCCTAGGCATATTCTTGTCTAATTAGGATTTTTAACCAATCTTGTGCATCCAATAGGTGTGTTTGTGTCATTGGATGATCAATTAGGTTATTTTCGTCCTCCCTAGGCTTATTCTTGTCCAATTAGGGTTTTTAACCAATCTTGTGCATCCAATAAGTAGAGTTGTGTCATTGGATTAACATTTAGGTCATTTTCGCCCTCCCTATGCATATTCTTGTCCAATTAGGGTTTTTAACCAATCTTGTGCATCCAATAGGTGTGTTTGTGTCATTGGATGATCAATTAGGTCATTTTCGTCCTCCCTAGGCTTATTCTTGTCCAATTAGGGTTTTTAACCAATCTTGTGCATCCAATAAGTTCATTTGTGTCATTGGATGATCAATTAGGTCATTTTCGTCCTCCCTAGGCTTATTCATGTCGAATTAGGGTTTTTAACCAATCTTGTGCATCCAATAAGTTCATTTGTGTCATTGGATTAACATTTAGGTCATTTTCGTCCTCCCTAGGCATATTCTTGTCCAATTAGGGTTTTTAACCAATCTTGTGCATCGAATAGGTGTGTTTGTGTCATTGGATGATCAATTAGGTTATTTTCGTCCTCCCTAGGCTTATTCTTGTCCAATTAGGGTTTTTAACCAATCTTGTGCATCCAATAGGTGTGTTTGTGTCATTGGATGACCAATTAGGTCATTTTCGTCCTCCCTAGGCATATTCTTGTCCAATTAGGGTTTTTAACCAATCTTGTGCATCCAATAGGTGTGTTTGTGTCATTGAATGATCAATTAGGTCATTTTCGTCCTCCCTAGGCTTATTCATGTCCAATTAGGGTTTTTAACAAATTTTGTGCATCCAATAAGTTCATTTGTGTCATTGGATTAACATTTAGGTCATTTTCGTCCTGCCTAGGCATATTCTTGTCCAATTAGGGTTTTTAACCAATCTTGTGCATCGAATAGGTGTGTTTGTGTCATTGGATGATCAATTAGGTTATTTTCGTCCTCCCTAGGCTTATTCTTGTCCAATTAGGGTTTTTAACCAATCTTGTGCATCCAATAGGTGTGTTTGTGTCATTGGATGACCAATTAGGTCATTTTCGTCCTCCCTAGGCATATTCTTGTCCAATTAGGGTTTTTAACCAATCTTGTGCCTCCATTAGGTGTGTTTGTGGCAATGGATGATCAATTAGGTCATTTTCGTCCCCCCTAGGCATATTCTTGTCCAATTAGGGTTTTTAACCAATCTTGTGCATCCAATAGGTGTGTTTGTGTCATTGGATGATCAATTAGGTCATTTTCGTCCTCCCTAGGCATATTCTTGTCCAATTAGGGTTATTCATCGATCTTGTGCATCCAATAGGTGTGTTTGTGTCATTGGATGATCAATTAGGTCATTTTCGTCCTCCCTAGGCTTATTCTTGTCCAATTAGGGTTTTTAACCAATCTTGTGCATCCAATAGGTGTGTTTGTGTCATTGGATGATCAATTAGGTCATTTTCGTCCTCCCAAGGCTTATTCTTGTCCAATTAGGTTTTTAACCAATCTTGTGCATCCAATAGGTGTGTTTGTGTCATTGGATGATCAATTAGGTCATTTTCGTCCTCCCTAGGCTTATTCTTGTCCAATTAGGGTTTTTAACCAATCTTGTGCATCCAATAACTTTGTTTGTGTCATTGAATTAATTTTTAGGTCATTTTCCTCCTCCCTAGGCATATTCTTGTCCAATTAGGGTTTTTAACCAATCTTGTGCATCCAATAGGTGTGTTTGTGTCATTGGATGATCAATTAGGTCATTTTCGTCCTCCCTAGGCTTATTCTTGTCCAATTAGGGTTTTTAACCAATCTTGTGCATCCAATAAGTTCATTTGTGTCATTGGATTAACATTTAGGTCATTTTCATCCTGCCTAGGCATATTCTTGTCCAATTAGGGTTTTTAACCAATCTTGTGCATCCAATAGGTGTTTTTATGTCATTGGATGATCAATTAGGTTATTTTCGTCCTCCCTCGGCTTATTCTTGTCCAATTAGGGTTTTTAACCAATCTTGTGCATCCAATAGGTGTGTTTGTGTCATTGGATGACCAATTAGGTCATTTTCGTCCTCCCTAGGCATATTCTTGTCCAATTAGGGTTTTTAACCAATCTTGTGCATCCAATAGGTGTTTTTGTGTCATTGGTTCATCAATTAGGTTATTTTCGTCCTCCCTAGGCTTATTCTTGTCCAATTAGGGTTTTTAACCAATCTTGTGCATCCAATAGGTGTGTTTGTGTCATTGGATGACCAATTAGGTCATTTTCGTCCTCCCTAGGCATATTCTTGTCCAATTAGGGTTTTTAACCAATCTTGTGCATCCAATAGGCGTGTTTGTGTCATTGGATGATCAATTAGGTCATTTTCGTCCTCCCTAGGCTTATTCTTGTCCAATTAGGGTTTTTAACCAATCTTGTGCATCCAATAACTTTGATTGTGTCATTGAATTAATATTTAGGTCATTTTCGTCCTCCCTAGGCATATTCTTGTACAATTAGGGTTTTTAACCAATCTTGTGCATCCAATAGGTGTGTTTGTGTCATTGGATGATCAATTAGGTCATTTTCGTCTTCCCTAGGCTTATTCTTGTCCAATTAGGGTTTTTAACCAATCTTGTGCATCCAATAGGTGTGTTTGTGTCATTGGATGATCAATTAGGTCATTTTCGTCCTCCCTAGGCTTATTCTTGTCCAATTAGGGTTTTTAACCAATCTTGTGCATCCAATAAGTTCATTTGTGTCATTGGATGATCAATTAGGTCATTTTCGTCCTCCCTAGGCTTATTCTTGTCCAATTAGGGTTTTTGACCAATCTTGTGCATCCAATAACTTTGTTTGTGTCATTGAATTAATATTTAGGTCATTTTCCTCCTCCCTAGGCATATTCTTGTCCAATTAGGGTTTTTAACCAATCTTGTGCATCCAATAGGTGTGTTTGTGTCATTGGATGATCAATTTGGTCATTTTCGTCCTCCCTAGGCTTATTCTTGTCCAATTAGGGTTTTTAACCAATCTTGTACATCCAATAATTTCATTTGTGTCATTGGATTAACATTTAGGTCATTTTCGTCCTCCCTAGGCATATTCTTGTCTAATTAGGATTTTTAACCAATCTTGTGCATCCAATAGGTGTGTTTGTGTCATTGGATGATCAATTAGGTTATTTTCGTCCTCCCTAAGCTTATTCTTGTCCAATTAGGGTTTTTAACCAATCTTGTGCATCCAATAGGTGTGTTTGTGTCATTGGATGACCAATTAGGTCATTTTCGTCCTCCCTAGGCATATTCTTGTCCAATTAGGGTTTTTAACCAATCTTGTGCATCCAATAGGTGTGTTTGTGTCATTGGATGATCAATTAGGTTATTTTCGTCCTCCCTAGGCTTATTTGTGTCCAATTAGGGTTTTTAACTAATCTTGTGCATCCAATAAGTTCATTTGTGTCATTGGATGATCAATTAGGTCATTTTCGTCCTCCCTAGGCATATTCTTGTCCAATTAGGGTTTTTAACCAATCTTGTGCATCCAATAGGTGTGTTTGTGTCATTGGATGATCAATTAGGTCATTTTCGTCCTCCCTAGGCATATACTTGTCCAATTAGGGTTTTTAACCAATCTTGTGCATCCAATAGGTGTGTTTATGTCATTGGATGATCAATTAGGTCACTTTCGTCCTCCCCAGGCATATTCTTGTCCAATTAGGGTTTTTAACCAATCTTGTGCATCCAATAGGTGTGTTTGTGGCAATGGATGATCAATTAGGTCATTTTCGTCCTCCCTAGGCTTATTCTTGTCCAATTAGGGTTTTTAACCAATCTTGTGCATCCAATAGGTGTGTTTGTGTCATTGGATGATCAATTAGGTCATTTTCGTCCTCCCTAGACATGTTCATGTCCAACTAGGGTTTTTAACCAATCTTGTGCATCCAATAGGTGTGTTTGTGTCATTGGATGATCAATTAGGTCATTTTCGTCCTCCCTAGGCTTATTCTTGTCCAATTAGGGTTTTTAACCAATCTTGTGCATCCAATAAGTTCATTTGTGTCATTGGATGATCAATTAGGTCATTTTCGTCCTACCTAGGCTTATTCTTGTCCAATTAGGGTTTTTAACCAATCTTGTGCATCCAATAGGTGTGTTTGTGTCATTGGATGATCAATTAGGTCATTTTCGTCCTTTCTATGCTTATTCTTGTCCAATTAGGGTTTTTAACCAATCTTGTGCATCCAATAAGTTCATTTGTGTCATTGGATGATCAATTAGGTAATTTTCGTCCTCCCTAGGCTTATTCTTGTCCAATTAGGGTTTTTAACCAATCTTGTGCATCCAATAGGTGTGTTTGTGTCATCGGATGATCAATTAGGTCATTTTCATCCTACCTAGACTTATTCTTGTCAAATTAGGGTTTTTAATCAATCTTGTGCATCCAATAACTTTGTTTGTGTCATTGAATTAATATATAGGTCATTTTCGTCCTCCCTAGGCATATTCTTGTCCAATTAGGGTTTTTAACCAATCTTGTGCATCCAATAGGTGTGTTTGTGTCATTGGATGATCAATTAGGTTATTTTCGTCCTTCCTCGGATTACTCTTGTCCAATTAGGCTTTTTAACCAATGTTGTGCATCCAATAAGTTCATTTGTGTCATTGGATTAACATTTAGGTCATTTTCGTCCTCCCTAGACATATTCTTGTCCAATTAGGGTTTTTAACCAATCTTGTGCATCCAATAACTTTGTTTGTGTCATTGAATTAATATTTAGGTCATTTTTGTCCTCCCTAGGCATATTCTTGTCCAATTAGGGTTTTTAACCAATCTTCTGCATCCAATAGGTGTGTTTGTGGCAATGGATGATCAATTAGGTCATTTTCGTCCTCCCTAGGCTTATTCTTGTCCAATTAGGGTTTTTAACCAATCTTGTGCATCCAATAGGTGTGTTTGTGTCATTGGATGATCAATTAGGTCATTTTCGTCCTCCCTAGGCTTATTCTTGTCCAATTAGGGTTTTTAACCAATCTTGTGCATCCAATAAGTTAAGTTGTGTCATTGGATTAACATTTAGGTCATTTTCGTCCTCCCAAGGCTTATTCTTGCCCAATTAGGGTTTTTAACCAATCTTGTGCATCCAATAAGTTCATTTGTGTCATTGGATTAACATTTAGGTCATTTTCGTCCTCCCTAGGCATATTCTTGTCCAATTAAGGTTTTTAACCAATCTTGTGCATCCCATAGGTGTGTTTGTGGCAATGGATGATCAATTAGGTCATTTTCGTCCTCCCTAGGCTTATTCTTGTCCAATTAGGGTTTTTAACCAATCTTGTGCATCCAATAGGTGTGTTTGTGTCATTGGATGATCAATTAGGTCATTTTCGTCCTCCCTAGGCTTATTCTTGTCCAATTAGGGTCTTTAACCAATCTTGTGCATCCAAAAAGTTTGTTTGTTTCATTGAATTAATATTTAGGTCATTTTCGTCCTCCCTAGGCATATTCTTGTCCAATTAGGGTTTTTAACCAATCTTGTGCATCCAATAGGTGTGTTTGTGTCATTGGATGATCAATTAGGTCATTTTCGTCCTCCCTAGGCATATTCTTGTCCAATTAGGGTTTTTAACGAATCTTGTGAATCCAATAGGTGTGTTTGTGTCATTGGATGATCAATTAGGTCATTTTCGTCCTCCCTAGGCTTATTCTTGTCCAATTAGGGTTTTTAACCAATCTTGTGCACCCAATAAGTTGAGTTGTGTCATTGGATTAACATTTAGGTCATTTTCGTTCTCCCTAGGCTTATTCTTGTCCAATTAGGGTTTTTAACCAATCTTGTGCATCCAATAGGTGTGTTTGTGTCATTGGATGATCAATTAGGTCATTTTCGTCCTCCCTAGGCAAATTCTTGTCCAATTAGGATTTTTAATCAATCTTGTGCATCCAATAGGTCTGTTTGTGTCATTGGATGATCAATTAGGTCATTTTCATCCTCCCTAGGCTTATTCTTGTCCAATTAGGGTTTTAACCAATCTTGTGCATCCAATAGGTGTGTTTGTGGCAATGGATGATCAATTAGGTCATTTTCGTCCTCCCTAGGCTTATTCTTGTCCAATTAGGGTTTTTAACCAATCTTGTGCATCCAATAGGTGTGTTTGTGTCATTGGATGATCAATTAGGTCATTTTCATCCTCCCTAGGCATATTCTTGTCCAATTCGGGTTTTTAACCAATCTTGTGCATCCAATAAATTCATTTGTGTCATTGGATTAACATTTAGGTCATTTTCGTCCTCCCTACGCATATTCTTGTCCAATTAGGGTTTTTAACCAATCTTGTGCATCCAATAGGTGTGTTTGTGTCAATGGATGATCAATTAGGTTTCTTTCATCCTCCCTAGGCTTATTCTTGTCCAATTAGGGTTTTTAACCAATCTTGTGCATCCAATAGGTGTGTTTGTGTCATTGGATGACCAATTAGGTCATTTTCGTCCTCCCTAGGCATATTCTTGTCCAATTAGGGTTTTTAACCAATCTTGTGCATCCAATAGGTGTGTTTGTGGCAATGGATGATCAATTAGGTCATTTTCGTCCTCCCTAGGCATATTCTTGTCCAATTCGGGTTTTTAACCAATCTTGTGCATCCAATAAATTCATTTGTGTCATTGGATTAACATTTAGGTCATTTTCGTCCTCCCTAGGCATATTCTTGTCCAATTAGGGTTTTTAACCAATCTTGTGCATCCAATAGGTGTGTTTGTGTCATTGGATGATCAATTAGGTTATTTTCATCCTCCCTAGGCTTATTCTTGTCCAATTAGGGTTTTTAACCAATCTTGTGCATCCGATAGGTGTGTTTGTGTCATTGGATGATCAATTAGGTCATTTTCGTCCTCCCTAGGCATATTCTTGTCCAATTAGGGTTTTTAACGAATCTTGTGCATCCAATAGGTGTGTTTGTGTCATTGGATGATCAATTAGTTCATTTTCGTCCTCCCTAGGCTTATTCTTGTGCAATTAGGGTTTTTAACCAATCTTGTGCATCCAATAAGTTGAGTTGTGTCATTGGATTAACATTTAGGTCATTTTCGTCCTCCCTAGGCTTATTCTTGTCCAATTAGGGTTTTTAACCAATCTTGTGCATCCAATAGGTGTGTTTGTGTCATTGGATGATCAATTAGGTTATTTTCGTCTTCCCTAGGCTTATTCTTGTTCAATTAGGGTTTTTAACCAATCTAGTGCATCCAATAGGTGTGTTTGTGTCATTGGATGACCAATTAGGTCATTTTCGCCCTCCATAGGTATATTCTTGTCCAATTAGGGTTTTTAACCAATCTTGTGCATCCAATAGGTGTGTTTGTGGCAATGGATGATCAATTAGGTCATTTTCGTCCTCCCTAGGCTTATTCTTGTCCAATTAGGGTTTTTAACCAATCTTGTGCATCCAATAGGTGTGTTTGTGTCATTGGATGATCAATTAGGTCATTTTCGTCCTCCCTAGGCTTATTCTTGTCCAATTAGGGTTTTTAACCAATCTTGTGCATCCAATAAGTTCATTTGTGTCATTGGATTAACATTTAGGTCATTTTCGTCCTCAATAGGCATATTCTTGTCCAATTAGGGTTTTTAACCAATCTTGTGCATCCAATAGGTGTGTTTGTGGCAATGGATGACCAATTAGGTCATTTTCGTCCTCCCTAGGCTTATTCTTGTCCAATTAGGGTTTTTAACCAATCTTGTGCATCCAATAGGTGTGTTTGTGTCATTGGATGATCAATTAGGTCATTTTCGTCCTCCCTAGGCTTATTCTTGTCCAATTAGGGTTTTTAACCAATCTTGTGCATCCAATAGGTGTGTTTGTGTCATTGGATAATCAATTTAGGTCATTTTCGTCCTCCCTAGGCATATTCTTGTCGAATTAGGGTTTTTAACCAATCTTGTGCATCCAATAGGTGTGTTTGTGTCATTGGATGTTCAATTAGGTCATTTTCATCCTCCCTAGGTTTATTCTTGTCCAATTAGGGTTTTTAAGCAATCTTGTGCATCCAATAGGTGTGTTTGTGGCAATGGATGATCAATTAGGTCATTTTCGTCCTCCCTAGGCATATTCTTGTCCAATTAGGGTTTTTAACCAATCTTGTGCATCCAATAGGTGTGTTTGTGTCATTGGATAATCAATTTAGGTCATTTTCGTCCTCCCTAGGCATAATCTTGTCCAATTAGGGTTTTTAACCAATCTTGTGCATCCAATAGGTGTGTTTGTGTCATTGGATGATCGATTAGGTTATTTTCATCCTCCCTAGGCTTATTCTTGTCCAATTAGGGTTTTTAACCAATCTTGTGCATCCAATAGGTGTGTTTGTGTCATTGGATGACCAATTAGGTCATTTTCGTCCTCCCTAGGCATTTTCTTGTCCAATTAGGGTTTTTAACCAATCTTGTGCATCCAATAGGTGTGTTTGTGGCAATGGATGATCAATTAGGTTATTTTCATCCTCCCTAGGCTTATTCTTGTCCAATTAGGGTTTTTAACCAATCTTGTGCATCCAATAGGTGTGTTTGTGTCATTGGATGACCAATTAGGTCATTTTCGTCCTCCCTAGGCATATTTTTGTCCAATTAGGGTTTTTAACCAATCTTGTGCATCCAATAGGTGTGTTTGTGTCATTGGATGATCAATTAGGTCATTTTCGTCCTCCCTAGGCTTATTCTTGTCCAATTAGGGTTTTTAACCAATCTTGTGCATCCAATAAGTTGAGTTGTGTCATTGGATTAACATTTAGGTCATTTGCGTCCTCCCTAGGCTTATTCTTGTCCAATTAGGGTTTTCAACCAATCTTGTGCATCCAATAAGTTCATTTGTGTCATTGGATTAACATTTAGGTCATTTTCGTCCTCCCTAGGCATATTCTTGTCCAATTAGGGTTTTTAACCAATCTTGTGCATCCAATAGGTGTGTTTGTGTCATTGGATGACCAATTAGGTCATTTTCGTCCTCCCTAGGCATATTCTTGTCCAATTAGGGTTTTTAACCAATCTTGTGCATCCATTAGGTGTATTTGTGGCAATGGATGATCAATTAGGTCATTTTCGTCCTCCCTAGGCATATTCTTGTCCAATTAGGGTTTTTAACCAATCTTGTGCATCCAATAGGTGTGTTTGAGTCATTGGATGATCAATTAGGTCATTTTCGTCCTCCCTAGGCTTATTCTTGTCCAATTAGGGTTTTTAACGAATCTTGTGCATCCAATTGGTGTGTTTGTGTCATTGGATGAACAATTAGGTCATTTTCGTCCTCCCTAGGCTTATTCTTGTCCAATTAGGGTTTTTAACCAATCTTGTGCATCCAATAAGTTGAGTTGTGTCATTGGATTAACATTTAGGTCATTTTTGTCCTCCGTAGGCTTATTCTTGTCCAATTAGGGTTTTTAACCAATCTTGTGCATCCAATAAGTTCATTTGTGTCATTGGATTAACATTTAGGTCATTTTCGTCCTCCCTAGGCATATTCTTGTCCAATTAGGGTTTTTAACCAATCTTGTGCATCCAATAGGTGTGTTTGTGTCATTGGATGATCAATTAGGTCATTTTCGTCGTCCCTAGGCTTATTCTTGTCCAATTAGGGTTTTTAACCGATCTTATGCATCCAATAGGTGTGTTTGTGTCTGGATGATTAATTAGGTCATTCTCCTCCTGCCTAGGCATATTCTTGTCCAATTAGGGTTTTTAACCAATCTTGTGCATCCAATAGGTGTGTTTGTGTCATTGGATGACCAATTAGGTCATTTTCGTCCTCCCTAGGCATATTCTTGTCCAATTAGGGTTTTTAACCAATCTTGTGCATCCAATAGGTGTGTTTGTGGCAATGGATGATCAATTAGGTCATTTTCGTCCTCCCTAGGCTTATTCTTGTCCAATTAGGGTTTTAAACCAATCTTGTGCATCCAATAGGTGTGTTTGTTTCATTGGATGATCAATTAGGTCATTTTCATCCTCCCTAGGTTTATTCTTGTCCAATAACGGTTTTTAACCAATTTTGTGCATCCAATAGGTGTGTTTGTGTCATTGGATGATCAATTAGGTCATTTTAGTCCTCCCTAGGCTTATTCTTGTCCAATTAGGGTTTTTAACCAATCTTGTGCATCCAATAGGTGTGTTTGTGTCATTGGATGATCAATTAGGTCATTTTCGTCCTCCCTAGGCATATTCTTGTCCAATTAGGATTTAATAACCATTCTTGTGCATCCAATAGGTGTGTTTGTGGCAATGGATGATCAATTAGGTCATTTTCGTCCTCCCTAGGCTTATTCTTGTCCAATTAGGGTTTTTAACCAATCTTGTGCATCCAATAGGTGTGTTTGTGTCATTGGATGATCAATTAGGTCATTTTCGTCCTCCCTAGGCTTATTCTTGTCCACTTAGGGTTTTTAACCAATCTTGTGCATCCAATAAGTTCATTTGTGTCATTGGATGATCAATTAGGCCATTTTCGTCCTCCCTAGGCATATTCTTGTCCAATTAGGGTTTTTAACCAATCTTGTGCATCCAATAGGTGTGTTTGTGTCATTGGATGATCAATTAGGTCACTTTTGTCCTCCCTAGGCATATTCTTGTCCAATTAGGGTTTTTAACCAATCTTGTGCATCCAATAGGTGTGTTTGTGTCATTGGATGATCAATTAGGTCATTTTCGTCCTCCCTAGGCATATTCTTGTCCAATAAGGGTTTTTAACCAATCTTGTTTATCCAATAGGTGTGTTTGTGTCAGTGGATGATCAATTAGGTCATTTTCGTCCTCCCCAGGCATATTCTTGCCCATTTAGTGTTTTTAACCAATCTTGTGCATCCAATAGGTGTGTTTGTGTCATTGGATGATCAAT
Organism: Cicer pinnatifidum; assembly: GCA_037974775.1. NCBI lineage: Eukaryota > Viridiplantae > Streptophyta > Magnoliopsida > Fabales > Fabaceae > Cicer > Cicer pinnatifidum. Next base: position 3,224 of record JBBPBR010001224.1, on the reverse strand, counting down.
TAGGTCATTTTCGTCCTCCCTAGGCTTATTCTTGTCCAATTAGGGTTTTTAACCAATCTTGTTCATCCAATAGGTTTGTTTGTGTCATTGGATGATCAATTAGGTCATTTTCGTCCTCCCTAGGCATATTCTTGTCCAATTAGGGTTTTTAACCAATCTTGTGCATCCAATAGGTGTGTTTGTGTCATTGGATGATCAATTAGGTCATTTTCGTCCTCCCTAGGCATATACTTGTCCAATTAGGGTTTTTAACCAATCTTGTGCATCCAATAGGTGTGTTTATGTCGTTGGATGATCAATTAGGTCATTTTCGTCCTCCCTAGGCATATTCTTGTCCAATTAGGGTTTTTAACCAATCTTGTGCATCCAATAGGTGTGTTTGTGGCAATGGATGATCAATTAGGTCATTTTCGTCCTCCCTAGGCTTATTCTTGTCCAATTAGGGTTTTTAACCAATCTTGTGCATCCAATAGGTGTGTTTGTGGCAATGGATGATCAATTTGGTCATTTTCGTCCTCCTAGGCTTATTCTTGACCAATTAGGGTTTTTAACCAATCTTGTGCATCCAATAAGTTGAGTTGTGTCATTGGATTAGCATTTAGGTCATTTTCGTCCTCCCTAGGCTTATTCTTGACCAATTAGGGTTTTTAACAAATCTTGTGCATCCAATAAGTTCATTTGTGTCATTGGATTAACATTTAGGTCATTTTCGTTCTCCCTAGGCATATTCTTGTCCAATTAGGGTTTTTAACCAATCTTGTCCATCCAATAGGTGTGTTTGTGTCATTGGATGATCAATTAGGTCATTTTCGTCCTTTCTATGCTTATTCTTGTCCAATTAGGGTTTTTAACCAATCTTGTGCATCCAATAGGTGTGTTTGTGTCATTGGATGATCAATTAGGTCATTTTCGTCCTCCCTAGGCTTATTCTTGTCCAATTAGGGTTTTTAACCAATCTTGTGCATCCAATAGGTGTGTTTGTGTCATTGGATGATCAATTAGGTCATTTTCGTCCTCCCTAGGCTTATTCTTGTCCAATTAGGGTTTTTAACCAATCTTATGCATCTAATAGGTGTGTTTGTGTCATTGGATGAACAATTAGGTCATTTTCGTCCTCCCTAGGCATATTCTTGTCCAATTAGGGTTTTTAACCAATCTTGTGCATCCAATAGGTGTGTTTGTGGCAATGGATGATCAATTAGGTCATTTTCGTCCTCCCTAGGCTTATTCTTGTCCAATTAGGGTTTTTAACCAATCTTGTGCATCCAATAGGTGTGTTAGTGTCATTGGATGATCAATTAGGTCATTTTCATCCTCCCTAGGCATATTCTTGTCCAATTAGGGTTTTTAACCAATCTTGTGCATCCAATAAATTCATTTGTGTCATTGGATTAACATTTAGGTCATTTTCGTCCTCCCTAGGCATATTCTTGTCCAATTAGGGTTTTTAACCAATCTTGTGCATCCAATAGGTGTGTTTGTGTCATTGGATGATCAATTAGGTTATTTTCATCCTCCCTAGGCTTATTCTTGTCCAATTAGGGTTTTTAACCAATCTTGTGCATCCAATAGGTGTGTTTGTGTCATTGGATGACCAATTAGGTCATTTTCGTCCTCCCTAGGCATATTCTTGTCCAATTAGGGTTTTTAACCAATCTTGTGCATCCAATAGGTGTGTTTGTGGCAATGGATGATCAATTAGGTCATTTTCGTCCTCCCTTGGCATATTCTTGTCCAATTAGGGTTTTTAACCAATCTTGTGCATCCAATAGGTGTGTTTGTGTCATTGGATGATCAATTAGGTTATTTTCATCCTCCCTAGGCTTATTCTTGTCCAATTAGGGTTTTTAACCAATCTTGTGCATCCAATAGGTGTGTTTGTGTCATTGGATGACCAATTAGGTCATTTTCGTCCTCCCTATGCATATTCTTGTCCAATTAGGGTTTTTAACCAATCTTGTGGATCCAATAGGTGTGTTTGTGGCAATGGATGATCAATTAGGTCATTTTCGTCCTCCCTAGGCTTATTCTTGTCCAATTAGTGTTTTTAACCAATCTTGTGCATCCAATAGGTGTGTCTGTGTCATTGGATGATCAATTAGGTCATTTTCATCCTCCCTAGGTTTATTCTTGTCCAATTAGGGTTTTTAACCAATCTTGTGCATCCAATAGGTGTGTTTGTGGCAATGGATGATCAATTAGGTCATTTTCGTCCTCCCTAGGCATATTCTTGTCCAATTAGGGTTTTTAACCAATCTTGTGCATCCAATAGGTGTGTTTGTGTCATTGGATAATCAATTGAGGTCATTTTCGTCCTCCCTAGGCATATTCTTGTCGAATTAGGGTTTTTAACCAATCTTGTGCATCCAATAGGTGTGTTTGTGTCATTGGATAATCAATTTAGGTCATTTTCGTCCTCCCTATGCTTATTCTTGTCCAATTAGGGTTTTTAACCAATCTTGTGCATCCAATAGGTGTGTTTGTGTCATTGGATGATCAATTAGGTCATTTTCATCCTCCCTAGGTTTATTCTTGTCCAATTAGGGTTTTTAACCAATCTTGTACATCCAATAGGTGTGTTTGTGGCAATGGATGATCAATTAGGTCATTTTCGTCCTCCCTAGGCATATTCTTGTCCAAT